>JAESVK010000728.1:151426-177482 GCA_017140935.1 Hamamelis virginiana | reverse complement strand
TTTTTTTTTTTTTTTTTTTTTTTTTTTTTTTTTTTTTTTTTTTTTAAGTTATCAAATAATTGATTGATTGTATGACAATTGACATTTCTAAAAAATCTCCTGTGAATTTTGGTATACATAATATAAATATACAAGTACAATATCTAATTCAACAGTTAATTTTTCAAAACATATACCCTATAATTATATACGAGCTTCATTCTTTCATAAACTCATGCAAGCATATGGTGACTTGATCGTTGTTTTTTTTTTTTTTTTTTTTTTAGGTAACTAGACTTTTTAGTGGGCACATATATAATTTCGAATATTAAATTATAATAAAAATTAATTAATGAATTTTTTACATTACAATAAATAAAAATATTTTATATAAAATTGTAAAAATTATTTGAAAAGTAGTTGGTAGTTTGTTAGTAGAACGAGAGTAAATATGGAAATAGATAGTAAGTGCCAAAATTTGGCACTTATGCATTGGAGCACCTTAATGCCAAAATTTGGTATTGATACTATTTGATGCCATTTGGAGTGCTAAATTTTGGCAATAGCACCTCAAATGATGCTTTTGCAATGTAGATACTCTTAAAACATTTAACTATAAGTACTGTCATAGTGTTTTACAAACTGAATTTTGAAAACTGTTTACTGTACCACCGTAATTTTCAGTAGATATAATATGAAAAATTATCTAATCAAACGATAAGTTTTTTAAAAAACCTATCTTAATTATGACTTCCATAAGGGATCGGCTAATGCTTTGATAAGTAAGGATATTTCAAAAAAACCTATCTTAATTGAAATTGCTCCAAGCAACATTTGGGGAATGATGAAAAAGAGCACTTTGGATCGGACAAGAGCTGTCACTCTAGTCCCAGTCAATAATTGTATGAAACTCCACGTGGCTAGGAAATAAAAGAAAAATGTGAATTCCATCCACATGGCCGTCAGAATAGGATCGTAGCTTACCTTAGCGTAGAAATGGTACCAATTCCGTAACCTGCTTAACTATAAAACTAGAGCTCAGACAGAATCTCTTTTCCTATGGTCCCATTCAAATATCTCTCTCTCTCTCTTTCTCTGAATCTGGCGTTTAAAGATTCGAGATTTAGGCATTGTGGTTTGGGGATCGAAAGGGATATTCAAATGCTTGGATTTACTGGTATTGAGAGATCTTCCTTGTTAAATTTAATATAGTTGCATTTTTTCGGTCTCATTTATGAATATATCAGTTTCGATTTTACGTTTCGCATGGCATTCTATATTGCTTGATTAATTTGATCATTTAGCATTCCCTCTGTTTGATTGATGAGAAAACGGAAGGAAAAGGAAACAAAAGTTTGAGTTTAAAATTGAATCTAGAGGTTTATGTTGATATGGTTTGGAAAAATGAATAATTTATCTCAACTAAGCCTATTAGTTGTATTAGAATCAGTCAACTAAAGGTTGAATCTCAAATAATGAAATCCTTTAGATTCAAAATTTTGATTTATTTTCTCATCCTACATTTTCTCAACGACCAGACGCAGCATTTATGTGATCTTATGTCTTCAATTTTATAAAAAATATGAAAATTTAGCGTGAATTTTTCATGGATGGTGGGTTGAAATAATTCGTGTTGTGTGGTCTCGATGGAAAATTATGTATGAGGTTTCGAGCTTTTAACTCTATGTATAGATAGAATATGCAAATAAATTAGCGAAACTGAAGTGGTATAAAGTTGAGTTTCATTGGAAGCCAGTAGTGCTGAAAACAATCCTTAATCATCTATGATTGCTGAGAAAACTGAGGTAAAGAAAAGGAAAGTGAATTTTATGTTCTGTGTTGCTTAAGTTTCCAAAAACTGAAGAACTCACCTGAACTATGCCAAAGTTGTTGTAATAGGCTTAGTTCAGTCGTCTTTAAACTAATTACCCTTACCATGCTTCCCATACTTTTTTAAGACTCTGTTTCCTACTTCTGTCTTCCATGCCATCTTTTCTTCTGTGCCCGGTAACACTATTGTTCAATCAATAGTTGGACTACTAGATTGCCTCGCTCCTCTCATTTGTTTCTTTTATTGCAATTTCTTATGCTTGGTGCAAGCAAATATGTGACATAAATTTAAATAATGAGAGGCAGTGGCGAAGGTTTTCACGGTCCCATTGAGCAAGGTTTGAGCCTGTTTGGGTTATATTTTTTTTAGTTTAGAGAAATATATAATCAAGAAAATTGGGGAACACTGACATCTAGAGAAAGAACCAAAAAAAAAAAAAAAAAAAAGCATAATATTGCAGTCCATTTGTAGGCATCCCAAGTCAACAAAGTGTGAGTGAAAGTTTTATGGTTATTTAAATCATTTTTAGCATATAGTTTCATTAACTTTTAGGTCGTGTTTGGTACTCTAGATTAAAAGGCGGGATCAGATTGGATTCGGTAACAGAATTACAGAAGCTTTTGTAGTGGATAACTATTTACACTACTAATCCATGTACCTTATCCCGGTACCAAGTCGAATATTAATTGGAATGGATATAAAATATCGTATGTATTGATTGGTATAGGGTTGGATATGATTCCTAGATTGCATAAGGAGCATGCGGGACCATTGTTTGTGGTAAGGGTTCTATAAAATGAGGGGAAAGTTATTTACAAAGCTTCCTTTTTGTTAAAATGGATATCGCTTTCCGCTGGTTATAATAGTACCAAAGCCCAAACCTCTCCAACCCGCCGCGCATGGGGGATTATCATATTTATCATATATACGATATAAGAGTTCAACTGAGGACATCCCCACCTTAATAAATGCCACCAAATGCAGGAAATGGTAAAGTTTTCCTATCTGGCTTCCTAATTGTAGCCTTAAAGAGTATTTGAACTAATTTCGTGGTGCAAAGGTACATAAATTCCTTTACTTAGTCCAGTGAAATAATGTTATAATGGTTCAAAGGCTAAGTGCATCTAAAAGGGGAAAAAAAGGAGGTGGCTATTAATTCATGTTATAGATTTGTGTTCTCACAAACAGTTGTTAAGAAGTTAAAAGAGTTATACTATGGGCTAGTGGTTCTAACTCTTTCAAATATCCATTAAGGTAAGGCTGAAGATAGGTCTACTATTGAGAGAGGTTCTATGAGAGAAGATAAGCAAGACAATGTCTCAAGCAAGGCCAATTCTTGTTGGTCAAAAGGTCGTGGTTTCCTCCAAATAGCGGGATGGTTAAAGTTAATTTTGAGAGAGTTGTAAATTTCAGTGGAAAAGGTTGTTTGAATGTGATGGTGAAGAATTCCAAAGGGGAAGTCATAGCTGTGCTGGAAAAAATGGTTCAAGGTTTATCATGCCCCAAATGCATTGAAGCTTCTGAAGTAAGGGAAGTAATGCAGTTAGTGAGAAGGATGGGATTACATGTAGTAGTGGTGGGGAAAGATGTATTAAAGTTCATTCATTTCCTTTCAAGAAAGAGATGAGCTTCAGTTGATGTGGAGGTGGTAGTTCAGGATACTATTTATCTATATTTGGGTGTGAACTGTTGTACATTTAAATATACTAGTAGAATGTGACAATTTTGTAATGGGTTGTCCATTGTGTGGCTGAGGATCCTATTATTTTGGTTTCTGAGGAGGGTTGAGGGTCTAATGTCTCTCAGCAGGTCCAACAGATTCTTGGTGAGGATGTCTATTGTCCAAGGGCCATTGATCTTTGTTTATAACAAAATCTTCTACCTTTGGGAAAAAAGAGAGGCACCCTTAATGTGAAGCGATGCCTGAAGTTTTTATTTAGTTATAGCTCTGGATGTGCATTAAATATTACAAGTGCAGTGTTTAAACAAATCAAGTTGTAATGTATGAGGTTCACTGAGGCAGGAAGGCTTAGCTATGTGCCTCATAATTGCTTAAGCATTGAGAAGTGAGTCTCATGGGATTTGAACCTCAAATGGTAGCCCTCTAGGCATGCCTCGAATACCATATGACAAAATGGTCGACTGATTTTTCAATTTTTTGTTTGAGGAATCATCCTCTTCTTGATAATAAGAAAGTGAATTTTATAGATGGACGCTTTTATTGTCATTGGCAGATAATTTTATGCTCCTAATTACTTTATTGTTATCTTACAGGCTGGCATTATGGTTTTGGAACAGGCTTTTATCTCAGAGAAAATTTTGTGCCAGTCTTTGAGGTGGGACTTCTTGCATTCTTTCTTTGTTTTGAATGATCTTCACTTTTTTCAAATCTTATCATGAACAATTTGTTTGAGAAACAAGTGTGTAGTATTCTTTGCATGAACAATTTTTTTTAAAAAAAATGTTTCTTAGCTATCATTATATTATCACATTACTTATTTCTTTATTTTTCCTATTTGGTTTGATATTTGGTTGTTGAAATTATATATATTTTTAACTTCAATGAAACAAAAATAAAGCATGCATTGCACTTTTTAGAGCACCATTGGATGCTTCAAATTGTGATGCAACCCCATTTTTTGGATATGGATATAGATTTTGGTGCTCCAGCATTGATAAAAACATGATGCAAAAAAATGGATCACTCCCTTTTGGATTTCAGTTTGCATCAATGCAAAACACAGCCATGTCAGCATTGGAGCCAATAAATGGGGGTTGGGATGTGGGAAAAGGTGGTTGAGCCAAAAAATAGATATGGCACAATTGGAGCACCTCTATCCATATTTTTAGCCATTTTCACTTTGGTGATCCAAAAAATGGATATGGATCACCAAATTTGCATATCACCATTGGAGATTCTCTTAGGTGTTACAAATTGGAAGTGTTTCTAGTACCTTTTGCCAGTTGACAATTTTAGTCTCTGTATTTTGCAGGTCATCTGATCACCAGCCTAAGGAAGTCATAACAACAGATATTTTTAGACCTATGTTGTGTGATCTTCAGATTTCTTTTGGGTTTCAATTGTCATTTATGGGGTAAGAAGTGAGGCAAAATGATTTTGTATTCCAAAAATTTAAGAAAATGGAGGAAACACGAAAAGATTTGGGGCCAGTGGAACCAGAGCTTCCTAATGCCTCTTGGTGGCCTTCAGATTTTTTGGAAAAACTGCAATCTGTTTCTGTGGTTTCTCAAGATGAAACTTTAAGTTGTAAAGAATCAAGTAGCAATCATGAGGTGGAAAGTTTGGCATCTTGGAGAGCATCACAAACTTTGTGGGCCACTGGAAAGCTTTCTGAACCAATTCCGAATGGTTTCTATTCTGTCATTCCGGTTAGCGAGATATATTATTGTTCAAATGTGCAAGTATTGTTTTAAATTTTCTGAAGTAAATTATTTTATTGTGCCACTGTCTATACTAGTTTGTATTATACTGCCAGTACTTTTGGTTCAGTTTCTATTTGTAAGAACTACGAAAGTACAGTTCCTGCAATGAGCTCTCAATTTTTTACTAGGTTATTCATATCCTACAAATGTGCCATTTGATATTTACTTACATGCTGAATGGCTGGATATATGTTATATTACCTATATATGATTTATCATCTCAGAGATCTAAACTTTTAGGACTTTGACATTTGGAAAAGTAACTGTAAGATAAGTGGAATAATTATGTTTTGTGACCATCTATAGTTTGCACACCTGTTGCATACCCAGCCGCAAGGATCTGTAGATCTTCTTGATTGTTAAATGATTTTTGTTTGTTTGTCTTTTTTTTTTTTTTTTTTAATTGTCAGTTATTTCTCCTGAACTCCTTAAAACTTGAATCTGGTTTTATGAATGGTTAAGTTAGTCTTTAGTTTGTGGCCCAGTATTCCTCTGAATATTCTTGTTATCTGTCTCGTGCAGGAGAGAAGACTAAAGCAGCTTTTTGATACCATTCCTTCTCCAGATGAGCTTTATGCTCTGGATTTGGAGGGTCTTACAGCCGATGTTATCCTTGTCAATACAGATAAAGATAAGAAGCTTTCCATGCTAAAGCAGCTGATGGTGACTTTGGTGAAAGGATTGAATTCAAATCCTGCCGCAATAATTAAAAAAGTAGCTGGTTTGGTATGTTCCTTTGACTGTGCTTATTTTGTTATAGATGTTCTTTATTCTAGTTATGCCTCAACTAAATGCAATCATTTGTCATGAGGCCCTAAACAAAATACTGAAAACTAACAAGAAAGTTAAAAAGAAAAGTCGAATCTTGATTAACAAAACTTCAAAAATTAATCAAACTTCTTTTCTAGGCACTAAAGTCACTTGGTCATGCTCCCAAAGTAGACAAAAAGAAAGAAAGAAAATAAAAAATAGAACAAAAAAGAGGAAAAAGGAAAAGAAAGAAGTGAAATTAAAGAAATTTTACCTTTTAACATAACTTTTGGAACTTTACCCTGGAATGGTCTGGATCCACTTCTATTTGAGTTCTTGGAAGTCCACGTCTTATAGATCTAGGTAAAGAATAGGATTCTAAGCTTTTGGTTCACGAAATGCAAAGTGGAAATGAGAAGAGAAAGTGAGATCTGGGACTCAAAAGTCACAACGTATGCATTCAACTAACTGTTACAGAGTCCCTGTAACTTATTTGCCCATATTAGTTGATAATTCGGTAATGCCTTGAAATAGCCGATATGTGCCATTTTTGCACTTGTAGTCATCCTGTATTCAATAATTCTTGATAAATTAGGGATTAAATAAACTATTGCAATACATATTGACACGTTTTATGCAGTGGCTCTAATTTTCTTGTTGGTCCTGAGGGAAGGAGGAGGCTAGGTGTGCCAATATGAACTGATGCTAGACTTGTGCTCATGTCATAACTAGGAACCAGGATATATTGGGGAGTGTCCTACTATCCTTAAAACTCACCAAAGATTTGGCTACTAACTAGCTAATACAATTAGTATTGTCTGAGATATAGAATCATGACTTCTGTAGATGTTAGAAGTCTCCTGTTTTAGTCCAATGGAACCATGGTACTGTGCACCAAAAGAATTTTTTTGGGGTGTGCTTCATTATGATTTGTTGGTTAAAGGATTTGTCAAGGTAGAATTAATCATTTTTTGTGACTTAAGGAGGCAGTGGAATGAAAAAAATGGCCATCGTGGAAATAATAATCTTTAGAAATTCGGTGATTCAAATATGATGCACCCTGGGGTTCCACTATGGTTTTATAGCCTTTGCAGTGAACCTTACAACCTTTAAAATCAAGAATATTTTCATCAATTTAATAAAGACACTGTCTGCAAGAAATGGTTTAACTGTATGAAGTTCAATGCAAATGAAGGAATGATGTTGAAGATCTTTAAATAAGCAAGATATGCATCTAGAAGAGTTGAAATCTAGTCAGTCAATCATACATTAGCCCATAAGGTAGTAAACCAGAATTTGGAAAAGAAATGTGAAAATACGAAACTTAAGTTTAAGTGAGTTTCTTACTTTAAAAGGGTTGTAATCGAACTTAAAGTATAAGGCATGTATATCCAATTATTGAGCAAACCATTTAAAATATGACCAGTAATGGTGAGACAGTGTACACTGATCTTTTGGCACTTCAAAGTGAATTTTAGGCGTGCCAGAAAAGATTGCTTAAATCTTTTCTGTTTTTAAAATATTCGAGAATGTCCTACATTCTCTGTTGTTCAATAAGCTTGAATGCAAACTATTTCAGCCAATTTTTTTTGAGTGGCTCAATGGACCTCAATTAATGGGGACTTTTCAATCTACAAGGCTATGCAAAGTAAACCAAACAAAGAAACCGAGAATTGCGAGCAATTTATAAGGACTAAGCTACTTAGAAGGAACAAAAAGAGCTATTATTACCTCCAAAAATTGGTACAGTACAACAGCTTTGATGCTTTTGTCCTTCTTGAACTACAGGTACTACTCTAAATAGCTAAGTCTAATGATTACAACTAATCCAATAGAAATGAAAGGTTTCACAAGGTTTGGTGAAAACACAAGTGAAACATATTCAATTTAATGATGAAGGAAAGGGTTAAGGCATAAAGGGATAATTTGAAGTAAACTCGAGCAGTGTTTTAGGGCTGAAGTTGTGTTTTGATCTTCCAGGTCTTCCTCCTTTTTATAGGTTACTCCAAAAGCTTCTTTTTGAAGTCGGAATCTTGATAACTTCTACCTCTTTTTTCCTAATAACCACTTCAAATCTCCTAAAATCATTTTGGCTTGACACGCGTCCATGTTCTTACCTCAAGTTTACTAATGAAATCATTGTGCCTATTTTAAATTCCTCCCATTGTTTACGTTTTGCCACATGTCCCTATACTGAATTATTCCTGCATGCACATTTCTTTTTTCTTTTATTTATTTATTTTTTATCCATGACTAGGTAAAAATTTAAACTTTTAACTTACATTGTTTCTTCCCACATATCAACTATTGGTTTCTAATTATTTGAGGGTGAAAAGACAGCAAGAAGGGTAGGAAATAGAGAAATCTATGGATATAAGAAGGGAGAAAGAAAGGGGACGTACCAAGAAGGACAAAGAAGTAGAGGGAAAAGAAGGAAAAGGAGAAAGAAGAAGAAGGGGCAAGACAGCTCTACTTTCTTGAAGATTCTTCTAAAAGGATGCAGGATTTTTTTTTTTTTTTCAATTTTTCTAATAATGAGGGTGGGTGAAACCTTCAACAGCACAACAATTAAGAGAGAGATCAAACCATTTATAGCACATTTAGGAGAGAGCATCATCCTTTAATGGGAAAGAACATGTTTTGGTGAATGTTTGATTTAAGTGAGCTGTGGTAACTTTTTTCTTGCCTATAAAGTAATGTATCTAGATGTTGACTTAAAAGTCCAGAATGTTCTTGCTGTTGCCTCTTGACATTATTTCCTTCTTGTTCAGGTTATTGTATTCTTTTCATAATTGTTTTGGTGCTTCATTTTTTCTCCATAATTACCATTTTCTTTAGTTATGTTTTCATGTTTGTCATGGTAAAATCTAAGCGAAGATTAAAACCAAACTGATAAAAACATTCAGGAAGAGAAGTTATGTTTTTTTTTTTTTTTGCCCTCCATATTGTGGAGGGCTTCAGCAGATTTAGCATGGGGTCATATTTGTTAGTGGCTTCTTAGTGCTGATTAAGTAATGTTTTTCTGAAATGATGAGTAGGCATAATTATAATGTCTGACATCAGTTACTCAAGAAGATTTAAATATTAAAATTCCTTTTGTTTTTCCCTTCTAGTTTCTACATGAAAAATAAGCACTTGATATAATGTCTGATCGAATGTTTCATGTATAGGTTTGCGATTTTTATAAAAGGCCAAACTCAGAGCTAAGTCCAGCAAAAGCTGCACCAGAGGAAATCTCTCATGCATCAGACCATCGAGTTGTCCAGATGCTGGGTCAATTAAGGCATGGTTCATGCCGTTCTCGGGCAATTTTATTCAAATTTCTTGCAGATACTGTTGGCCTTGATAGTAAACTTTTGGTGGTAAGTTTCCTCTTCATCAGTAGGAGTGGACTGCTCAGTTTATATTCTTTGTTTATTGGATGTTGTTTATTTATGAGTCCCAAACTAATTGGCTTTAGAAAATTTTTGACTGCCAGGTTTTTGTGGCTAATCTATAAAGTTTCCATTTCCATTGTCAGGGTTTACCTAAAGATGGATCACTTGAGCGAATAGACTCACCCAAGCATATGTCCGTGACAGTTATGTTGAATTCTATGGAACTAGTGGTCGATCTTACTCGTTTTCCCGGCCAACTGGTACCCTGTTCAACCAAGGCAATCTTCATCTCCCATATTTCTTATGCAGGTGAGAGTGACTCTGCAGAAAATGACTCATGTGATTCACCCCTTGAACCGAATAGTCCTCTATGTGGTTTTTCAGAGAGAGTGGATATTGAAGGGTGAGAAGATACTTTCATGTTAGTTTAAATATCTGAGCTAATTTGGTGCTTGTTTCCCTTTTTTTTTTTTCTTTCTTTTTTTTGAACAGCAATCTGCTTTGTTTAAATACCTGGTGTAGTTGGTTTTCAACTTCTCTCTTTTGTTTAATGCGCTGCAGCGTTGAACAAGATGAGAGCCCACAGTCCCTATACCGGCATAAACTGGAAGCATCTGTCATTAATGTATCAGGTCCATTGTTGCAGAATATAATGCTGCGACCAAAAGCATTGGTTGAGGGAAAGATAAAGTAATGCTGCTCATTGATCTTCACTAATTTGACACAAAATCAGAAATAATATATAGAATGATTGTTTTGTTTTGTCTCCCTTCCCCCCATGAAAAAAAAAAAAAAGACCAATCCACCCACCCTCACACACTCCCTCTCTTTGTAGTTCCATTTGATTTATAGTTTAATTATGTCATTACGAGTGCTTAATTATTGTTATTATTATTATTTTTGTACCAGTTTATCATGCAGTGAACCTAACATTGCAAATGCATTTTGGCGGAGAAGCAGGAAGAAGATCGTTGCTGAACAATGGACACCCAATTCAAGGTTTTGTTAGCTTAGTGGCAGTGCTTTTTTTTTTTTTTTTCCCCGGGGGTGGGGGCCATAATGTACCTTGAGCTGAAATGTTTTTTGGTAGACCAAATTAATGAATCTCCCACTAACTAGATAAAGTACTGAAATGTTCTTGTCCTTCATTGAATTTAGTATTGCACTTTTAATAACAGTTGATGATTAAGTCTGGGTCAGAATTGTCGTAGAGCAAGCCAATTGGATCTAGTAAATATAACCTCCCCCAGTTCCATCTTCTTTTTTTTTTTTCCTTGACTATTTCAATGTGCTGTGAGCTATGTCAATTTGACTCGGGTGCGAGTGTTGGGTGTGCATCCAGGTGTTCGATTAATCTAATCCCCAAATATTAGGACTTGGAAACACAGCTCAATAATCTAATTTTTCCATATTTTCACTTCCATACCCTTGGCCAAAATAAAGTATATAAGTGACATAGCATGTCCATCATGGGTACTTCACTCATATTGAATTATCCATTCAACAAAGAAACTGAATACGAGAGTAGTTGAGGTAACTTCTTGTGAACTAGGAGTTTGTACTTCTTTTTACTAAGTCAGATAAAGGATGTGTAGTACAATTTTTCCATAACACTATTTCCTTCACAAAAAAATGAGACCTGTTATCTTACAGATTAATTTATTCTCTTTTTACAAAATATTATTTGAGTTCATCTCAATTATAGTTTTGATCTGTTTTTTTATGATTCTATTTTATTTTTATTTGCTTTTGCAGTTTAGACCATCCTTTATTTAGAGCACATGGACGATCCATGCTTAGTGGTGATAAACATCCGTTCAAGGAGTATGCAACTGACATAGTTGTACCAAGGTTCCATCCTCGAATTCCTTTTTGTTTTAAATAGTAGAAAGTTGGTTTAGTTAATATGTAGGCTGAAGATATAATCCTTTCTTGTTGCTACGGAAAACAATTCTTGCATGCATTAACTTATCATTTTGTTTTCATTGATTGAGTCAAGATACTGTTTAAGTATCATTATTTGTGCTCCATATTAATGTGTAAACAATTCCGCGCTTATGAAAATGAACTTTATGTATCCTTTCTTGTTGCTACGGAAAACAATTCTTGCATGCATTAACCTGTCATTTTGTTTTCATCAATCAAGTCAAGTTACTGTTTCAGTATCATTATTTGTGCTCCATATTAATGAGTAAACAATTCTGCGCTTATGAAAATGAACTTTATGTTCGTATGTCAAAATCCTTATGCAATTTGACTTCATTTAGATAGTGATGGTGTTTTAAGGAGTTTAATATTGTGCATTTCTTTTAATGGGATGGTCAGCATTTTGATCAACTACATATATTAGAGTCTTAAAAATATCACTACCTGAGAAACTAACTTGTTACTAATGACTAAAATTTTTAATACAAAGGCAGCAGTCTAATAGCTATGCTTCTTTTCTCAATAATGTGCTAGCTAGCTAGACTCTATTGTTATTAGGGGAAATTGGATGGAAGTCCCAGATTAGAGGCCTTTCATGCGAAAAGTCCTCCAACAAATTCTTTAATGCGAAAAGTCCTTTTGCCACATTTGAGACAAAAATACCCCTCCCCAACTTATATTGTCACCGACTTAGGTTCATTGGGGAGAGAGAGAGAGAGAGAGATGCAACCATTGAAAGATATGAGAGCATGTAGCGATTGGGATCAAATCTTCCTCTCACGGGATTAAGTCCAAGCACCATGGGTGAGATCGGGGAGCATGCAGCGAGGTAGAACAGAGAGCTTCGTGTATGTTGCATGTGACCAATTCGGCAGCAGAAGCAGCACCAAGCAGGAATAATGGATCACGCCGGCGACTATCAACAGAGAGAGATGTAAAGATAAACTAGAGAGGAGGAGGAGAGAGAGAGAGAGATCTCCGGCAGATGGAAGTATGGATCACCTGCCGGAAGCAGGCAACTGTAAATTCATAGAATTACCAGCGGCAACAAGGACTGATCTTCGCCCTAAGCAGAATCATGGAGCAGCTGTCCGGCTTCCTTGGCTCCAATCTGTGTTCCGATCTCTTTTTCATTTTCTCTGCACTTGATCTGAAGTTGCATATCGTGGAGTTGTTTGTGATCTCGTCGCTGGCTCGATGAAGAAAGAGGTAGATCTGAAGTAATTGCATCTTTTGGGAATAATGTCGCCATTGTGGAATGGCGACATTTGCTAAGAACTGCCATCCTCGTCTTCTCTTCTCTGATCTCTCACCTTTGGTACAATGAAAGCACTAAACAGAAGTTATGGGCATGGAAGGAAAGCTTGAGAGGAAAAAAACTCAGATTTTAGAGAGAGAGGGAGACATAAAGAGTCAAATGAGAGAGGCTGGTGAGGGGATCAACAAACTTGGATTGTTGAATGCAAAATATAACATTATATATTCCATATATATATATATATATAGAAAACGAAGAGAACAAGATCTGAAATTGAGTGACAGAGATCTCTTCAAGCAGATCACCGACTCCGACAATCTTAATTTCTGCAATTTGATTTCAGCGGCTGCAATTTGATTTCTGAAGAGAACACGTCGGTGAGTGCAAGCCGCCAATCTTTTTCTTCTTCTTCTTCTTCTTCTCACGGTGAAAACTTTTCTTAAATAGGACGTAGTGAAAACAATTTTGAAAAATATTTTGGCATGAAATAGACATAGCAGAAATGCAGTAAAAAAAAAAAAAAAACACAGTGAAAATAAAAAAGAAATATAGTGAAAACACAAAATAGCACAGGGAAAACCCAAAAAAACACAATGAAAACCCAAAAAATGAGCGTTTTCATTGGGTTGGGGGTAGCTTTGCCATTTTGAAAAATATTTTTAAAAGATTAGGAATTAACAATTCTTAAATAGGACCTTACGAAGGAAAGAAATATTAGGAGGACTTTTCACATTAAACTTTTCTTAAGTAGGATCTCTCACCAATTTCCCCTTATTATTATTATTATTTCTAACTTTGAGTCTTATACATTTGTTAAATTTTCGCAGCAATGTAACCATTTTTACTTGGTATTTTAAATGCAATGAAATTTGATTACACTTTTAAAATTTAGTTGACATTTAAAAAAGGTTAGATGTTTTGAGTTCTCTTTATTGATAGTTTGATACACACACACACACAGACCTGATCCTGTTGGGACGTTCTTACACTTCTCATCATCAGCCCACTTTCACTGGAATAGGTATTTTGAAAAATCGATCGTTGGATGAGATAATTTTCATATGAATGTCATGTCTGCCAAAAATCACAGTGATCCAACGGTTGGTTTTTAAAATTCAGACATTTAAACAACAATCACAGCTTCCAACGGTAAATACTGTTAGAGTGTTTCGTGGACTGTATTTTGAAAACCAATTGTCGGATCACTTTGATTTTTATCTATTCCAATGGTCGGTTTTTTAAAATACATGGTCTATGGCTCGCAGAAGGGGTGGGCTGACGATAAGCTAGGTTAGGACGTCCTTACGTGATCAAAATTCTATATCTATATATTCTAACTAAAGTTGAGAGAGACAGAGAGAGATTGATTTTTTTATCTTCTCGATTTAGACTAGTGATGGGAAATTGGGACTAGTCTCTTGTTCTCAAAATGCTTTTCTCAAAGCTAGACAAATCGTGGGCGGATGCTTAACATAAATTGAACTTGGATTCAAAATTAGAGAAGGTTATTTTGGCATTATCTGTGAAATAGACATGGAAAAGGCTTACATGTAATTAAAATATCTTAATTACTTGCTTTAAAGGTGGGGATTTGATAAAAGATGGAGGGGTTGGATGTGTGCTTATTGTTCTATTGTCTCTTTGTTTATTTTTTTTTTTGCAATGGCCTCCTTCGGTACAGAGGACTGTGGCTTATATCGCGGCCCGGGGGGGGGGGGGGGGGTGTGTGTTGTGGTTTGTTAGTGTATCTCCATTCTCTTTCATCCTTAAAACAGAGGTGCCTAGCAGAATGATCCATCTGACTGTAAAAGAGACTTTTTATTTATTTTCAGTTGCTTTCAAGTGGTCCCTCATCTCTCATCTGCAAATTTCAGATGACAGCTTAATTTTGGTCATTCTTTGCATATCCAGTTGTGTTATGTTAGATGTGTTATAAGATGCTTTTAGCTTGATTCTAGGCTAGAAATCAATTACAAAAAAAGTGCAATTATAGACATTCAGGAGATGATTAATTTCTCTGCTTTTGCGAGAGACTTAGATAATGGGGTGATAAATTTTCCGACTATTTTTTTAGGCCTTCCCCATGTCGCTAGAGGCAAATATAGATATATTTGGAATACTTTTTTGAAAAGGTAGAATGATGCCTCAGTTCTCGATGAAGTCAGCTTCTATCAAAGTGGGCTTGAGTGGCTTTAATAATACACTTCAAATTCGATTCAAGTGGATTTTAGTAGTTGGCTTAGTGATACATTTCTTGTGGTGGTGCATCATTTTTGCCAAATCTAGGATTTTGGAGGAAGGGGCTACAATGAGGTTTCTTAATCTCTGAAATCTGCTTTTGGAGGATGGCAATTGGCCAATTGCTATCTTTTCTGAGTGCTAGAGTACTCAAGAAAAACATATGTAAGAGCCTTTTAATCTGGTTTGGTATGCTTGCGCCCTGTGGTCTAGAACTGAACGTTTGAACATAAGAATTTTATCTAAATACCTTTTTCCTTTAATAAAGTAAAATTGTATTAAAATAAAAATATGGCTGAAGATGGTCTGGAATGACAGTTTTATGAAAAGTTTTAGGAAAAAAGGTTGTGATGAACATCTCAGAAAGTAGCAAGTGCTAAGAAATGCTTCCGACCAGAAACTCTTCCTAACAAATTTTCACCACCACATAATGCATTTGTTTACAAAAATAGTGAGTTCTTATCCTGACTATTTATCACATGACCAGCATTAACTTGCTCAGCTTAATCTTTAGTCCCAAAACAGACTCCACTTATCTAACAATCCACAAAATGTGTGGCTGCTGCAAATTATAAGTTCTAGAAAAACCCTGACCATCATTAACAAATTGTAAACAAGATATGGATGAACCTGTGAAGCGAAGTCCCACATCGCCTAGGTATGAAAGTAATGTGCCATATATAAGCGTGAGGGCACCCTCACCTCTTGAGCTAGCTTTTGGGGTTGAGTTCTACCCAAGACAATGTAACATGGTATCAGAGCCGGCATACCGAGGGATGGGTAGGGTGCGTGTCCTTTGCCTGCACGCGGCAGGTGCTGCCGAGTGAGCACGTTGCGCGTGAGGGAGGGTGTGAAGCGAAGTCCCACATCGCCTAGGTATGAAACTAATGTGCTATATATAAGTGTGAGGGCACCCTCACCTCTTGAGCTAGCTTTCGGGGTTGAGTTCTACCCAAGACCGTGTAACAAAACCATCATCACCAAACTAAATCTTGGGGAAATATGGCTCTGAGGATTAAATTTTCTACTGTTAATGGTAGTGTACATAATTGTATTTTCTTTGATGCATCCTGTCTGTGTCACTTAACTTGAAAGTACTTTCTCTAAGATCTTAGTGTCTTACATGAGTGTGTCAGCTAAAACTGATTAACTATATCCAAGTGTAACTGCAGGTCAGTTGGTTCATCAAGGTCAGAAACACATAGAAGAAGAAGACACAGCATCAGCATGACTCCAGAAATTGGTGATGATATTGTAAGGTTGATATCCTCTTTACTATGACTTGTGCTAAAAATATATGGTTATAGTAGGACTTATGTTTGTCAAGTGTAGTTCTCATGAGCTCCTTATTGGTTGCATGTGATTTTTTTTTTTTTTTTTTTCTTTTTTCTTTTTTTTTATCCCTTTAAAATTTTTGAAATTTCTATTTTCAGTGTAGCATTGCATTGTTTTGGAGCTTCCTCTATATCAATTTTCTGCATTCTATATTTGCTTTTGCTATTAATTATTTGCATTTTATAATGTCTTTCCAAAAAAGGCAAAATTATATTTTATTTTGTCAACATAATAGCGCTATTCTGACATGCTATAATGCTGTCAAATTCACTCCGTTATATTTGTCTTATCTAACATTATATAACCTTCATGTCCTTTTTTCTAGACTTCTTTAAGTACCTAAGATAATTTCATTCGATATCAACATTATGTTTTGTACCGTATCATCACATTATAATTTCAAGATTTTGAGAAATTGGCATATTATTGATCAGTTTTCAATGCTTAATCTCTCAAATGCTAGGGCAGTCAAACAGTAGCACACTTTGTCAAAATTTCTTGGTGAGTTAAATGAGTTTTTAGTAGAACCAAGTTCTATTCATCTTTGCTTACTTCAACATGTTACACATTTTTCAATGCCTTTGTAATATCTGAAACTGTCAAGATGACTGAGATGATGGGAAATGTTGTTAAGATGACTACATAACCAGCCATGCTTGATGGAAAGGAGTTTTGGCACGGAAGAAACAATGTGTCCAGAGAATAAGTGTAGTTGAAAGGAAAAATGTTCAGATGAATGAAGCCAATACTGGAACCCAATTACTGAAAAGAGATAATGCTTGGAAATCAATGAAATAAACTCAATGGCACTCAATATCAGAATTAGTGCAGACATCACTCAAATATTATAATAAAAATTCATCACAGGATTTGAGTGTGCTACGGGAATATCTAGCTACTAGAAAAGAACAACAGCCATTTCTCTGTGTGATGGGAGTGTATAAATATTTAGGCATGGGGATATGTAATGTATGCCTGAGATGATTGCTGTTGGATTTTCTATTTATCTTTGACATTATAATCTGCATATTGTTTTGCTTTAAGACTGAGTATAAATTTGTAGTTAGTACATTTTTGTGGTATACTGTGTCACAACATACAATTCAAGTCAAGTCAACTCAATTCAACAAAGCTTTAATCCCAACTTCATGGGGTTGGCTATATGAATACTTTTTTGCCATTGAGCTCTATCAAGGGTTGTATTGGCAGGTCTTGTTGCACGTTGTCATACTGTCTCATAACATATGATGCTTATAATGTTCTTGATGAATTTGGATTATAGGGTTGTACGAGCAATGAATGAAACTTTGAAGCAAAACCAGCTGTGGAGTGAGCAAGTTGACTCATCAAGTTGTTCTACAAGTGAGAAAAACAGTACTTCAGATCCTCAGGATAATGTATGCTTCTTTTGTGCTTTAAAAGATTCCTAGTCTTCTTTTCAGGACTGCAATGGAATTATTAATAAAACTTTATACTAATTTAAAATTACTTGTTGAATCATTGATATAAGCTATATTGTTCCTTTGCTTGTGTTGATATCTATGTGGATTGGCTGCTTTGGGGGGAAAATGAATATATTATTTCTCTGATGCTCTGATGGTATCCTGTGAAATATATCAACTTTGGGGTTGGTGGGGGGCAGTTTAGTATATTAGTTGGCCTCCATGAGTAGAATAAGAATAAATATTGAAGGGGGGTGGGGGTTCCATCCCTGACTGCGATTCCAGATGGGTGTTGGTGGTGAAGTGTGCTTATATTTGATTGTCATCACTTAGGTGTTATACTTGCAGATAGCTGGTTGTGCGTTAGAGAGTATTCATTGCTATCTCTTACTGTTCCTAACTGTGAGGTTTGAGTATAATGAATGGATGTATATTGCTGTTTTCTTTTTCTTTTTCTTTTATTTATTTATTTTAAAGTCTACTCAGTTTTAAATAAACTTTCTGGATGAAAATATTTGGAACTAAAATATTTTTAGCAATTCCATCTCATTTCTGTGTTTATTTTTCTCTAATCATGGATTTGGTAATTACAAAGAGTTGCATGCATGATTTAGCACTACCAGGACTACAGGGCTAGGGGCTGTCCTGATTAACTATCACTCTTTCCAACAGTCACTACTCTTTTGTTTGTTCTGCCAATTGTTGTAACCTTAGTTTCCAAATAGTTACTTCCACTACCTCTGCCTGATGACCACCACTTATACCACCCCATTTTTGTTGTTTCTGCTCCCACAAGTGAGGCCACCTACATTTCCTCAACCACCATCTGCTACTACTGTACATGCTTCCTTCAACCATTTTTTTCCCCTATAAACAACCAACACCCATAAAATGGGTATATATGTCCAACTAATAAAATAACACTCTTTGAACAATACTAAATTTTAAAATACCAGCTAAAACCAAATACCGAATATGTCTCGAGAAAAATTAAAATATAGTGACCGTCCTTGCGCCACTCACCATTATCACCACAACTATTTGAAAACTATCTTTAAGAGAAAAGAACAATCTCTTATTCAAAAAGTGTATTCAATATGATTACAAACCTAGAATTTATAGAGAAGCTATTACAAAATTATGGAAGGTTAACTCTACAAAATATAGCAACCTAAGAAACATAGAAACTCTTAATACATGGAAACTAATAAATTATGGAAAGTAAAATATAGCCAAATATTATGTACAGCTCACACCCCCCCCTCAAACTCATGATGCTAGCGCAGAGAGCATCGAGAGTTTGTCAAGTAAGAAACGAAACCGAGCAGATGTGTGAGTCTTAGTAAAGAAATCGGCCAGCTGGAGAGCGGAGGAAACATGAAAAAGCTTAATTGTCCCAGCTTGAACATGTTGACGGATAAAATGACAGTCGATCTCAATATGTTTGGTATGCTCATGAAAGACTGTGTTGTGGGCAATTTGAATGGCACTCTGGCTATCACAATAGAGAGGGGTAGAAGGAGAGACAGAGACACCCAAGTCAGAAAGCAACCATCGAAGCCATATCACCTCAGCGGTGACCTGAGTCATAGCACGATATTCAGCCTCGGCAGTAGAACGAGCAACCACAGTCTGCTTCTTGCTCTTCCAGGAGATAAGAGAATCACCGAGAAAGACACAGAAGCCAGAAGTGGATTTGCGATCATTAACATCACCAGCCCAATCAGAATCAGCATAAGCGCTCAACTCAAGTGTAGAAGAAGACGATAAGTGCAAACTCTGAAAGATAGTGCCACGGATATAGCGAAGAACACGCATGAGAGCACCCCAATGAGTAGAACGAGGAGCAGAAACAAACTGACTGAGAATATGTACTGCATAAGCAATGTCAAAGTCGAGCCACAGTGAGGTAGACTAAACTACCAACAAGCTCCCTATAAGGGGTAGGATCATCCAAAAGCACACCATCAGAAGTAGAAAATTTAGCATTCAACTCCATAGGAGTATCCACAAACTTAGAATTAGTCAATTGAGCCCGATGAATCAACTCATTAGCATACTTAGCCTGAGAGAGCAAATAACCAGAAGGAGAGGATGCAACTTCAATACCCAAAAAATAACGAAGGGGTCCTAAGTCTTTCATCTCAAATTCAGCAAAAAGATGACGTTTAACCTCATCGATAGCAGAAATATCAGAACCAGTAATGATCATATCATCCACATACAGAAGAATAACAACCAGACCAGTAGAAGTATGGCGAATAAACAAGGCAGAATCATAAGTACTCGGAGTGAAGCCGATTTGAGAGATAGTGGTCTGAAAACGATCGTACCAAGCACGCAGAGACTGCTTGAGACCATATAGAGCTCGACGAAGACGACACACCAGTCCCGATGCATGAGGAAGACCAGGGGGAGGACGCATATACACTTCCTCGGACAAAAACCCATTAAGAAAAGCATTTTTCACATCAAGCTGAAAAAGAGGCCAATGACGAACAACGGCCACAGAAATCAGAGTACGAACAGTAGTCATCTTGGCAACAGGGGCAAATGTTTCCTCATAGTCAACACCATACTCTTGAGAAAAACCTTTGGCAACTAATCTAGCTTTATATCTCTCTAAAGAGCCATCAGAATTTGTCTTAACCTTATACACCCATTTACATCCAACAAGATTCTTATCTGCAGGTAACGGAACCAAACCCCAAGTACCAGTCTTATGTAGAGCATCCAATTTAGTTTGCATAGCATCAATCCAATTAGGATCAGAACAGGCTTCCTTATAGGATCGAGGCTCAAAATAAGAATGTACAGAAGTGAGAAAACTCTGAAAAGAGAGAGAATAACAAGTATTAGAAAAACCAAGTCTTACCGGAGGGCGACGAAGGCGGGAGGACCGGCGCGTTGGCGGATCATAAGTATCCAAGTCAGCAGTTGGTAGAACATCAGAAGGGGCATCGAACGAAAGAGGAGGAGAAGAAGTCCGACGAGAATAAACTAATGGAAAAGAAGGAAAGTCAGAATGGGAAACATTAGACGAAATAGGAGGGACAGTAGAAGAATCCAAATCAGAAATATACTCATCTGGAGGGACAGAGGAAGGAAAAGGATCAATAGAGACAAGATCTTCTTTACCAATAGGAACTATGCGAGGAGGAATAGAAAAGAAAGGAACACGTTCAAAAAAGGCAACATGACGAGAGACATACAATTTTTTAGAAACGGGATCATAGCAACGGAAACCTTTCTGAAAGGAACTATAGCCTAAGAAGACACATAAGACAGAACGAGCACTAAGTTTAGTACAAGCTCGTTTAGGAAGAAGAACAAAGCAAGCACATCCAAACACTCTAAGAAGAGAATAATTTGGAGGTTGACAAAAGAGTTTTTCATAGGGACACAAACCAGAAAGAAGAGGAGTAGGTATACGATTAATGAGATAGACAGCAGTGAGAACAACTTCACCCCAGAAGACAGAGGGAACAGAAGAAGAAATAAGAAGAGAACGAGCGGTGTCAAGAATGTGGTGATGTTTCCGCTCAGTAACACCATTTTGTGCAGGAGTATCAGCACAAGAAGACTGATGAGAAATGCCCATGTTAAGAAGAAAATCAGTAAACTCTGTTAAAAAATATTCACCCCCCAAGTCAGAACGAAGAACTTTAATAGTTGTGGAAAATTGGTTTTGAATCATGGAGTGAAACTATCTTTAAGAGAAAAGAACAATCTCTTATTCAAAAAGTGTATTCAATATGATTACAAACCTAGAATTTATAGAGAAGCTATTACAAAATTATGGAAGGTCAACTCTACAAAATGTAGCAACCTAAGAAACATAGAAACTCTTAATACATGGAAACTAATAAATTATGGAAAGTAAAATATAGCCAAATATTATGTACAGCTCACACTATTTCCATGAACACCATGATTTAAAATTTCAAATCTTGTACTGGTTTTAGAGAGTGAACGAAATGTAAGACAAATTGAAATCCTAAGCCAAGTGTTATTATAATTTTTTTTTTTTATGTTTTCTTCAATCTTGAACTCCTTACTCAAATCCTTCCTATAAAAAGCAACCAATCAATTTGTTTCCTTCATTTGGGTTAACAAGCAAAGGGATTCTAAATTTTTGGAAGGATTTGTAAAGAGGAATTAGGGTTTTAAATCCCACCTTCAAATTCAACTTTGAGGAGGTGTGAAGAGTTGGATCATCACAACCATTTAGTTTACGCCACCCATTCCCACACCACCATAACCACTCTGCCATTACAACACATTGCACCACTGCCACCATCAGAACCAACACAATAAAGCCACTGCCATTACCATCAGCACCATTTTGCTTCCCCACCGTCACCGCCACCTCCATTGTTATTGCCACTGCCACCCCCAGATGTTATCACCACAACCACACCATCATCTTCATCACCACATCACCACTGCAACATTTATGCTGCCAACTCTGCCGCCATTACACTGCCACCTCCATGTTTCTACTACCACATCACCGCCAGCAAGACATTTCTGGCCCTACACCCACAAATTCGTTAGAGCTTAATAAACTCTCATCCAAATGGTGCAATTTCAAACTGGAGTAATTTCATTTCCTTCATTTCAAATCCCTCAAGGAATTCCAAATGCTTTATCCAAACGCAGTTGAAACATGTTTAAAAATCAATAAATGCGCTGGATATGGATCGATCAGATTCTAGAGCCACACCCAACCCCGTTAAACCTTGGCAGGTTGGTTGGTTCGGGTCAAATTTCACCAGCTCAAATTTGGAATTATTGTATCAATTTAATGGGCCCACAGCCTTTAGTATATCTTTTTGAAGTTATTAGCATGCTTCTTTCAGTATATTTATAGAAGTTCTGTCCATCAAACCCACATATTAATGGAATAAATTTTCTATCCTGAGGAACTGACTTCTCAAAAGTCATAACTCTTATTGAAGATATTAGTAGATTTCTAGTCACCTCTGCCTTACGAAGGTATCCTTCAGACAACAGGTCATGGTCTCATAAAAAATTGGGTCACAGTTTTTTTTGATCTTGTGCATAGTTGTAACTGCATTTTTTCCTATTGATCATGGGTGTGCTGCATGGATGAATGCAAGTTTATTAAATTTTTTTATGTGCTTCATCTGCTGTTTTTATCTCTTATTATTTGAGTTAGAATTGACATTTGACAAGAACTACCTTTAAGTTGCAGACATACATCTTGGCTAGTTTGTTTTATCCTTTTTATTTTTCACTTCTTTATCCGAATAATTTTTCATTATGGTATTTTGAGATTGTATACTAATGGGAATATCATTTTGGATATGAAAATGAGATGAATATAGCAAAGCGTAACTCGTGATATTTTTCCTGCATTTGTTTAGAAAATTCTAGTAAAATGATCTGCTAAAATTATGGTGTAAACTCTCTTCATGATGTTGCTTCTGGTACCCATTTGATATTCTGCCCACCTCAGTGCATTTGTGTTTGTTTATCAGTTTTAACACATCTTCAGGTGTCAAATTTTCCACCGGATGATCATAATGGACTGTCTGGTGAAAAATCCACCTCATATAATCTTCACAGGATCCGCTACAGTTCTCAGAGGGCAATATCATTACCTTCATCTCCTCATAAATTTAGAGGTCAGGCTTCTCAGATAAGTGGACCAGCAGGTTATGTAGGAAGTGCTAATGTGATGTCAACATGGAATAGAATGCTTGAATCATCGAAGATCCTGGACAAGCTTTTGTTGCCTTTTCAAGAATGGAATGTTGATTTCTCTGAATTAACTGTTGGAACTCGTGTTGGGATTGGTAAGCACTATGCTTCATAGGATATCATTACATGCATAGTGGAAGGTTGCTGTGAAGTTGCTAAATTGTGATAAGAAATTCAGATATGCCTTCTGTGTCAGTTATAGGTCATTGTTATACACATTGAAATAGTGTCAATAAGTTACAATGAGGGTTTGGTTGATCATTTTTAGCATTTCCTCTGTTATAGTGAGAAGTTATTTGAAGTATGAACATTTGAGGAAAAATCTTATGAGCAAGGAGAATGTATCATTGAGTAGCTTCCTATGCATCTTAACAGTTCCTTGCCACGACTTATAAATACTAGACATGCACCAAAACTTCTGATGCAAGAATATCATTTTTATTGTGCATATTTCTTATTAAAACCCTAAAATAATCACTAATTAGTCCTCAAGGATTATACAAATTATTTTGTCTATTTCTGTAGTTTGGTAGTACATGTTACAGGTGCCAAATTATGTGTTATGCATGCATTATCATCAAATTACACCATGGTAATGTAAAGAGAAGTTCTATAAAATTGAAGAAGTGTTTCAAACATTTACAAGTTTGTTACAAATTAATTAATGGTTAAAATTTGGAAAAGTGGCTGACGTATATACTTAGTTAAGATTGTACAAGAAATGATTAATGTAAATTATACTTGTACTTTGATACCAAACACCTAAAAACTGAAAAGTATGGGTTTTAATGGCATTAACACTTGGGAGAGTGTGATAACTACCTGGAATTTGGCATTGCACACCTTGTACTGTACTGATGATACTCATAGGCATTGTCATGATAAAGGATACATCCAAAAATGTTTAAACACTTTGTTTTGTTTTGCTTTCCTAACCCCCACCCCCCAATGGCAACCCCCTTCCCCGGGTGTGTTTTAATGGCTGCTAGTACTTATTATTTTATTTTATTTTTATAAATTAGTAATGGAACTTAATATGTTAATATGGTGGTCACCCATTGCTATAATTTGTAGAGGTTTATGCATTAGATACCTGGGTACTCACTCTATAAGATATTAAGATTATGTGACTTGAAGCAGAAGCACCATGATTGTGTATCATCTCTTGCTTCCTGAATCAAGTTTTGCTAGGTTCTCTTACTCCTACACATAGAGCCGACGCACAGACACGTATGTTAGTGTGTAAGCATACATAGTCTACTCTGAATATTAAGATAAGTTTTGTGAATGGCATTCTAGTGCCCTCACTTCCATATAAGTACCTTAATTTGCCATCTACATGTCTATCTGAATTATTACCTTGTCACAGTGAAGTTTACGGGTTAGTTATTTATACAAGGTAAAAAGAGGTACTGTATGAAATTCTGAAAACTCAATCTGTGCGTTCAAATATTATAACTATTATGTAAATAAAATATTAAGAAAAATAAATAAATAAACAATTATATAGTACTCTTAAACCTACAAAAATTAAATATGTTTTTAACTTTATACTGCTGCTTCATTTCTAGGATTTTTTGGGGAAGTTTTTCGTGGTATTTGGAATGGGACATATGTTGCAATTAAAGTTTTCCTAGAACAAGATGTAACTGTTGAAAATATTGAAGACTTCTGCAATGAAATATCTATCCTAAGGTATTTTCTTTTTGATCCATTAATTAAATTTTCTTATTTATCCATTAATTGTTTCAGATTCCCAAATCACACTTTCTTTCTTTGACCATGGGCTATCTTTTTTATTTTCCATTGTTTTACAGCCGTCTTCGACATCCAAATGGTAATCTCCTAGACTTGCTCTGATCAACTTAAGATTTATTATATTTGTTATGTCTATTCCCAAATTACTGCATATGATTTTAAAGACACTATAATCTTTGGATAGAATAAGACACTATCTCCCCTCCTCACTTTCTTAATAATAAGTAAATATTAATTTTTAGAGGTTTTCGTTGCTATATATATTTGTGAAGTGAGTGATACTTTCTTTGCAGTTATTTTATTCCTTGGTGCTTGCACAAAGCCTCCTCACTTGTCAATGGTTACGGAATACATGGAGATTGGATCGTTGTATCATTTAATCCATGTGAGTGGGGAAAAAAGGAAACTCAGCTGGCGAAGGAGACTAAAAATGCTGTGTGATATATGCAGGTAAGTCCAACGACCATCTAGTTAAAATTTCCTTCTTTTTAAATTTTCTTTTTTGATGTTCTATCTTATGGGATATTCCCATAAAATGGATTGCTTCTGTTTGCATTTGGAGCATATAACGTATTCCTGCAAACACGGGTACAGTGCCAACTTGATGAGGAGAATAAATTATAGGAGGAATCAAATAACCAAGTCAACAAACTAACACAATGAAGAGAGGAGAAGAAGAGAGAAATGGTTGTTGCAACTCTGGACCTTTGAATTTCTATAAATTAATCTGAACTTTAATCCGCAGCATTCTCCTATACATACACACCCACTCCTTTGATAACCATTTCACACATTACTACATTATTGTTACAGAAATAGTTTAGAAAAAATATGGAATCTCGTAGTTGGCCCTGTAATAAGGTTTGAGTCTTCAGTTTTTTTCCTTATATTTTCAGCAATCAAACAGAGGAAAAGGATTGAAAGTTTCTGTGTATTGACCAATGGTATATATATATATATATATATATATATATATATATATATATATATA
>JAESVK010000728.1:112225-124359 GCA_017140935.1 Hamamelis virginiana | reverse complement strand
ACATGGATACTTCAATGGTAAGAGTGACATTAATTGGGTCCCCTTCCGATCCTTAGGTTGTTGAGAGTTTTTTTTTTTTTGGTTCAAGAAGAAGGAAATAATGTTCTTGATTTCTAATTTTAATTTTTGTTCAAGAAGAATGAAATCAGAGAAATTTGCAGTCTTAAAATTTTTTGCCATTTTTTGAAAGAATGTGTTGGAGAACATGATCACCAAACAAACTGAATTTTCATCCTTTCGAATAGACTCATTAAATTTCTTCAAATTAAATTTCCCCACTCCATAATTTAATACTTAGATATATATATATGCCAAACCCAAAAATAAACTAATATGTTGACATACAATTTCCTCTTGGCCTATACACTAGTGAAGTTGTTATGAATTAATTCGAAGAAAAAAAATGATATGGACCTAGGGTAATACATACAATTTCTCCCTTTGAATTGTCATCAAAATATATATGCCAATTTTGAGGGCTCAAACTTGTGAATTAATCACAGTTAGTAAGCCAATGCCTCAGTAGCATATATATGTATATATTCTCATTGTTTTTAAGAAAGAAATTTTGGGTTCGAGTACATGAAAATATATTGATATCCATTTGTTGGTATTGAAAATTTGAAGATTAGAGTAGCTTCTATCATTTGACACACACACACAAATAAAAAATAATAATAATAAAATAAAATAAAAACTACCCACAGCTGGTATACAGAGGAATGTCCAAATGAATTTGCGCGCACACACACAAACACACACACACACATATATATATATATATATGGGACAGGTTTCCCTTACACCTTATTTTTACACCTATGTTTACACCTCGTTTTCAAATACCATTGTAGATTGAATATTTTGAGAAACCAACCGTTAGATTAGATACTTATCTTATGTTTGTCATCTATGAAAAAAATCGGAGTGATCCAACGGTTAGTTTTTGAAAAATATCATTTTGAAGAACTATTATTTTTTTTATTAATTAAAAACATAACAATTTTTTATAGTGATATTTCTTAAAATCTAACCGTTGGATCACTATGATTTTTAGTATACATGATATGCATAAGAAATGTATTGAATCCAACGGTCGGTTTGTCAAAAATTTTATCATAGATAGTGTTTTGAAAACGATGTGTAAATATAGGTGTCAAAATAGGGTGTAAGGGGAACTTGACCATATATATATATAACCGATCTTGTAAGGACGACCTTACGCTTTTATCGTAAGAACACTTTTACTGAGAGAGGTATTTTTGAAAAATCGACTGTTGGATTAGATAATCTTTATATGTATATCATGTTTACCAAAAATCACAGTAATCCAATAGTTGGTTTTTAAAATACAGACATTTAAACAACATTGACAGCATCCAACGGTAAATACTATCAAAGCTTTTTACGAACTGTATTTTGAAAACCGATTATTGGATCACTGTGATTTTTGACAGACATGACATTCATAAGAAGATAATCTAATCCAACGGTTGATTTTTAAAAAATATCATTTCTATGATTCCCAAAATGGACGTCCTTACGATAACGAGCATAAGAACATCATGACAACATCGCTTATATATATATATATATATATATATATATATATATATATATAAACTAAACACCTATAAGGAGGAGGCTTCACCCTGAGAATTGGAATATAAGAAAACTAGAATACAATTTAAGAGACTACCTCACCCCGAGAATTGAGAATCTGGTCTGAACTCTGAAATGCATAAGTGCAAGTACAGTCTCAATAATTTTGTTCTGCTGTATATATCTGCAAGAGATAATTATATATCTAGCTAGCTAGTGTACGTAAGGGACCCCCATGGCCCATGCACTGATCCACACCTCTTTTGTGCAAAGAAAGTTTTCATTAAAATGGTCCTGGATATATATATGTCTAAATTGTACACGACAGGGACTTCTACTCACCTAATTTAACATTTAGATAAGGGTTTTGTTATTCTCACTGTACTATCACATGGCCAAATTATTAATTATTAATTATTAATTATTTCTTTAGCATAAGGTGCTTCCATACACTTCTATATGCGTCCCACTATTAAAATACTATTTTCCTTTAGACAACTATATAATCTTTCATGATCGAACAGTGTTGATGGTTTGTTCATTCATCCACGCCGTTTGCGTTAATAGCTTTAGAATTTTTTTTAAAGTTATGTTCAAAGCGTGTGTGTATATATATATATATACATATATATTAGAAGCGCTAATATAAGGTGCACCTTGTAGAACTATTTGCGGTACAAATTTTAGAAAACTGGCCGTTGGATTAGATACCCCAATCATGTATGTCATGCTTGCCAAAAATCACAGTGATCCAACGGTTGGTTTTTGGTTTTTGAGAAATTGACTGTGAAAAAATGATAACTTTTTGGTTCTTTAAAATGTATATATGTTCTTATGAGGGATGTTTCATTTTAACCAAAATCAGCTAAGACCCTTGAGCCATTGGATTGGAATCTTGTGATGAATTATGTATTAAGTGAATGTGAATCCAAGAGCTTGTGTTCTTAGTAGATTTTAGTTAAAACGAGGGGTATAGCTGATAAGATCAGGACTCTCTCTCTCTCTCTCTCTCTATATATATATATATATACCAAAATTTTTATTTTGATTAAAGTTGGGGTCTTTTATCTTTTATCAAAATCACTTTTAGTTTTTAAGTTTTGTAAATTATACTATCGATTCTCAAGTCATCTAGAAGTGATTATCATTTTTATCTTTAGATCAAGTGACATTTTAAGTTTAAAAAATGATTTAAAAAAAAAAAAAAGACTAATGCAAATGGGGGCTTATCTCTTTGGCTAAAGTGATTTTAAGTCCAGTTTGCATTAGTTTTAGGTAAAATCAGTATCGAAGATCTTGTTATGAGGAAATCAATAGATTGGTTGATAACCTATTTAATGGTAAATATAAAGATTTTTATAATAGGGGCACATATAATATCAACACTCTTATATATATATATATATATATATGGACCCTCTTCCTCCATTCAGCACATGGTGCCCACTAACATCTACATCTCAACCATTTAATGGGTGGGCCACAGATTGGATGGGACATAACTAAATTAATAGGCAAATCAAATCAATTAACCAGTATATATTAACTACCTTATTTTTCTTACAGCAAGTCACTAGAGTTGGGTCCACTAATTGTATGGTCCAGATGAATAATAGATAATACCCATCAAATCAATCATGTAACAGTTTGTTTGAAGAGATCAGTGTTCCCAATTTTCCTATTGTCATGATCTTTCTTTTGAATTTTTCTGCTATTTCAAGAGAATATATATAGTATAGTTAATTAAGATAAGTTAAAAGAAAATTCAAACCGAACCACCACCCATTGTTTTTGTACCTAGCCTAGCTACTGTTGAAAATGCCAATTTAATATTATATGATTTATGGGTGATTTTTATCATTTTTATAAAAAAAAATGTTTTTTTTTTCTTTTTAAGAAAATAATTAGTCAATGACAAATCTCGGCAAACGTAGACCTAGAATACTCTGCGTCGACAAAAAAAATTAAAATAAAAAGAAAAATAAAACGTTTTTAATTAATGTCAAAGGTGTCCTTGTAATATAGTGACAGGTATCCTTAATTTCAAAAGACAATTTTTATATTGATGGACGTATCGATTTGTAATAAGTATAAGTTTTCAGTATTTGATAAAAAAAATTTCTACAATCTAATTAATGTGGCTTAAGTTATTATATATATTAAAAGTTCCTATTTTTATTTATTTATTTATTTATGATATAGAATAGTACGTGAAATTATTTGTCGGTAAGGAAAAGGAGATAACAGACAGACCAAATCTCTTCGATGAAAACTTAAATTCAGAATCTTAAGACTCAAAGTCAAGAAAAAAATACATTTCTAAAAAATGAATAATTAAATAATATTTTTTATATATTTATTCACATTGATATGATATTGTCATAATAATTGACAAGCTAATCTCAAATGAAAGGCTAAAAATCATAGAAGGGATAATGGATTTAGTAGCACTCAAGTATTGTTGACTTATTATATTTTTGTTTGGTAAATGAGCAGTATAGGGTGAAAAGACACGCGCCACTAAAGCGCGTAAGAAAATTCTTTATTTATTTATTTATATATTTATTTTGTGGGTAAATTGGCTAATTCTGGTATATGGACAACCCACCTTCACTTGAGTCAAAGCACTTCACAAACCTAAAACCATTAGAGATAAAGTAAAAAGAAGCCCCCATCACACCTCACTTTCCAATGAAAACCACAACCCACATGATCATGATCTTGCTTGGGGATATTGAAAGATCACAACCTCCTCCCAAAAGAAGATCTCTCCATGCCCTCCCCTTCACCCAATGTTAATTTCTCCAACCAATAAAACTACAAACCAAAACCATCTCTCTTTCTCTATAAAACTAAGGAGACCCCACACTAATGCCCACCTCACCTACTCTTAGTAGCTGGTTGACAGGTGTCGCCTTTTGATTCAAACACGTGTAGGAGGCTTTTGCTTACTTGGCAATTCCAATCATGGACTTACATGTGTCACCCATATGCTAATCCCCCCAACCTTTCAAACCCAACCCAAATTATTGAACTTGGTGAAGAGGAGGGATGGGGGCCCTGAATGATGGATCCAAAAGGCAAAGTACAGAGTGAAGGTGCAATTATTCATGCCATGAATTTCATCCTAAGCAACTCAGAATTTCTTTCACAAAAGCAGAAATAGAGGACAAACCCCCCCCCCCAAAAAAAAAAAAATTATGTGTTTGTGATTCCCATTTCCCACTCTCTCTCTCCTCATATATTTTCTCTTTATTCCACTTCTTCCTTCTCTTTTCTCTCCTCTATGAGGCAGTTATAGAGAGAGAGAGAGAAAGAAAGAGAAAGAGAGGGGCATACTAGAAATGAAGAACACAATCAGGTGCTGCATATCTTGCATTCTTCCATGTGGAGTACTCGACGTGATTCGAATAGTACACTCCAATGGCCGTGTGGAAGAAATCAGCGGCACAATTCGAGCGTGTGAGATCATGAAGGCGTATCCAAAACACGTGCTGAAAAAACCCTCATCATCATCAGACGATGGCGTCGTTCCGAAGATCGTGATTGTGCCGCCCGATGCAGAACTTCAACGTGGAAAGATCTATTTTCTCATGCCGGTGCCGCCTTCGGTACCGGAAAAAAGCCGATCGAGATCGTCGACGAGGAAGAAGAAAAGAGATTACGCAGAAAGCAACAGGAACAATATCAATAACAGTACAACTACTGCTACGATTTCTATGGCGAATTTACTTGTTTCTGATCAGTACTTGAGTGAGATCCTTTCAGAGAAACTTTCCACGCAAAAAGATCGACGGCGAGGCCGTGTCGGCGTATGGAGGCCTCATCTAGAGAGTATCTCCGAGACACCAAGTGATCTGTAATGGCGGATTATACATGGTGATTTTATATTATGATGATTCATTTTTAGAAGTTTTATCTAGCTCCTTAGGGTTCTTCAAAACTGCGTATTATTCATCTTTTTTTTTTCTCTCTTTTTTTTCTTTTTTGTATATAAGAATAGAAGAAAAATATGCAAAAAGGTCTCTTATTAATGTTTGTGATATCATGTGCTGATGTTTCTGAACAGTTTTGGTAGGATCTCGGCATCGTAGTTGCCGGAATTTGGATTGTTTTGAGGTTTGTTTGAAGTGTTTTTTACAGTGTTCATAATTCCATGCACACTGTAATTTTGTAATGTGGATCTAGAGAGAGAGAGAGAGAGAGAAAGAGAGAGAGAGGGGTGTCTAAAGCTTTGTGACTTTTGCTTTGCTTTGCTTTGCTTTGTGACAATGAAAGAGTTAATGTGAGGGAAGCTAGAGAGAGCTGTAATTGAGAGAGAGAAAGCTAGAGATCCCACTTCAACTGTTCAGTGTTTTAGCAAAATGCATGAAATAAAATTGAAAGGTTGATTGTGATATTTCATCATTAATTCTAATTTCCTATCACTACTCTCTACTAATTAATTAATTATTATCTAGTGTTAATTATGCTCTTAATTTATTTATTTTTTCACTAAGTAAAATTAATGATTGGGTACTTCACAGGTGTTGGTTTTCCTTCTTTATTGGCATTGATGTAATGCTTATGTCAGTCTCCATGAATGGAGCCTTACAAGCAATCCCCACAGTGTGGTTAATTAACCATGTTTGGTACATAAAATAAATTGATATATCCACACCCACATTCCCACTTATTTTATTTATAAGCCTTTTTTGAAAATTATTTCACTGTGGGGGGCAGGCCAAGAAACTCAATTGGATCAAAGGGCTTGATTATATGCATTCGATTAACAGTAGGATCGATCAATCAACTCGATTAATTGTATTAATAAGGCCCCATTAGGGCATATAGAGCATCGACACGTGATCGATCCATATTCCTAATTATTAAAAAAGTAATCTATAATAGGTGTATTAATTACGATAATCAAAGTGACTTTAAATGGGTAAGATGGAATAATAGTCCCCACATTGCTTTTTTTTCCACCATATATAGAATAATGCATGCACTTGTAGCTAGCTTTGCACTAACAAGTGGGCATAGTATGTCTTTAAGCATTTTGTTCTCTTAGAGATGATTAGATGGTGCCAATAGCATCCTAAAAAGGTTATTTTTGCAGTAGTGTTTGACCTTTCACATTATATCATGAATTAATGGAGGATATATGTATATATATATATATATGATTCATGGTTGAGCCTTGAGCAAGCCCATTACTCTGAAACATTAATACAGTTTTTCTTCAAGTCCCACCATCTGGGGCCAACAAAAAGTTGGGACAGTTTGGACATGATTGGAAGCTAATCCAATGCAATAGCTAGATGCCTTAAAAAATGTCAGTGCTGCAGTGGGTGTTGGGTCATGCCACAGAGAGAGAGAGAGAGAGAGAGAGAGAGAGAGAGAGAGAGAGATGATCATTCCAACTCAATATTATTCTCTTCTTTTGGGACAATGATAGTGCAGGGATTATTCTGTTACTTTTTTTCATGTTAATTGAATTGTTCTTTTTATCTCCCTTCTCTTACAAGACTAGGGTTATGGATTTTAATTTTTGAACCTTGAGATGGGTTTGATACATATAGAATAAGTGAAGGACAAGTTTTATGAGGTATATATTGGAATATTGATCGAAAGAAAGGTTTTAGAAGGGGGGAATAACTTCCCAACCTTAAATTATGTACATAATTTTGTTCTCGGATATAAAATTTTTTCAAGCCACCTTAATTCGAAAAGTTCTTTTTCAACTCTACATAATGTTGTTAAAGACAAATTTCGACATAAAAAAGATAGCTTGAATAGTCAAACATAGTTTTTAAGATTTTATTTTTTATAATAGTTGGTAATTAGTTTCTAGTTTGGTTTGTTTTGGGGATTTTGAATTTGGAATTGTTTTGGAATTCTTATTTTTATTTATTTTGGTATACAGGTATCTTGAGTCAGCTTGTACGCTCGAATAAGGCTTTCGAAATAAGGCTTGTGCCTTTCGGTCCGTGGCCCCGGATATTAGTATTTAGTGAGACTCGAACCCAGGACCAAGAGACTTGGTCCGCCTTTAGTCCTGCTTGCTCAACCACTAAGCTACCCACCATTGGATTAAACATTTACACCTATCCGTTATTTAATGATTTTTGAATAAGTTTTCGGGTCCAACTAGATTTTTGCAAATTTTTTTATATAAATTTGCTAATATTTAAATACCTAGTACCCCCCCCCCCCCCAAAAAAAAAGGAAAGAATTGTGGGCAACTATAATCTAATTAGTAGATTATACATTTACACCTTGATAATTATTGGAGTATATAGCATGATTTAAAAATTAATACCTATAACCCTGCTAATCGAAGCTTTTACGGGCTCTAAATATTAATTAATCCTAATTAAACAGACCCAGATTGACAAATTTTATTTTATTAATTTTTTTTTGAAACCCTTCTTCCATTACCAAATTATTGTCCATATTTTCTGGTGATGTTCCTGTTCGGTTGGCCATACCACGAATGAAAAAATAAAAAAGGTAGATTTCTTTATTCTTTTTGTGGTGCAGAATACTAGACGTTAGATGGGGAAAAAAAATGGTGGAAGCAAAATGCAATAATTCATACCGCGCCTCTCACTTGCATCGATTATCAGGGTCTCTGTCTCCACCTTTTGCTTTGATTTATATATAGATATTATAGATACCAGAATGCTATGTTCAGGCCGACTTTACGTAAACTTGTGTAAAGTCGTCTTCATATGGTCAATTTGAGATGACAGTTCTTAAAACTGACCGTTGGATTAGATGTTCATTTTCTTTATGTCATACTTGCAAAAAATCACAATCATCCGACGGTTGGTTTTTAAAAAATATTATTGTGAAAATATGCAACTTATTTGTTCTTTAAAATATCACCATTTGTTTAACGTCAGTTCTTCAAAAACTAACCGTCGGATTATTGTGATTTTTTACAGGCGTGCCATATAGAAGAGGCGCATCTAATCCAACGGTCAGTTTTACGAACTGTTATCTAAAATTGGCCATATGGAGGCGACCTTACGCAACTTTGCGTAAGGCCGACTTGAACATAGCATTCCCATTATATATATATAGACATGATAATATAAGGCCGGCCTTACACAAAGTTGCGTAAGGTCGGCTCCATATGGCTAATTTTAGATCACAGTACATAAAACTGACCGTTGGATTAGATGTCCTACCTTTGTATGTCATGTCTGCAAAAAATCACAGTGATCTGACGGTTGGTTTTTGAAATAACTGCCGTTAAAAAAATGGTGATATTTTGAAGAACAAATAAGTTACATATTTTCATAATGACATATTTCAAAAACCAACCGTCAGATCACTGTGATTTTTTGCAGGCATGACATACAGAGGTGAGATATCTAATCCAACGGTCAGTTTTATGAACTGTAATCTAAAATTAGCCATATGGAGCCGACCTTACGCAACTTTGCGTAAGGCCGGCCTTATATTATCATGTCTGTATATATATATATATATATATATATATATATATATATATATAGAGTCCCGATTTAGTGAGTATATCCTGACTTTCGCGAAAATCAGCATCAGGTTTATAGGAAATTATGAGACACATATTTTGAAAAAATCGATCATTGGATTAGATACTCTTGTAATGGATGTCATATCTGTCAAAAATTACAGTGATCCGATGCAGGCATCTCAAAATACAGACTGTGAAAAATTCAGACCGCTGAAAACTGTTATAGTTTTTCTCTGAAATCAATTGTTGGATCACTGTAATTTTTTGTATGCCTGAAATATGTATGCACAGTTTTTGATCCAACGATCAGTTTTTCAAAATATTCATCTCACAATCACCTATTAACTTCATGCTAACTTTCACGAAATTCAGCATGTGTCAATACAATGATTCCTGTAAATGTTATAGATATAATATTTACGCATATGTGCTGTTTAATTCTCTTGTTAATTGGTTTGTTTGTTTTTTTCTTCAATTAAAATGGCATGGCAGACACCTTGGACAAAATGGTTAGTTGATCCTGTCGTCACCCATCTTTACGCCTGGCAGTTTAAGTGACGTGGCCACAGAGTTCACCAATTCTGCCTTTTCATCTTATCTCCATCATTTTCCTTGTCTTTAAATTTTCCTCTGTTGTTTAGGATAAGGAGCTTGGACCACTTACCAGTTACAGAATAGCTGTCCAGTTTTGAGCTCTTGCTCATTCATGAATTATGAGCTTCATTCCTCCTTTTTTTTGTCCTTTCCTTTTGTCTTCTATAGTGCATCTGACCAACTTAGAATAGCTATTTTGAGAAACCGACTGTTGGATTTGATATTCTATTTATACGGATCATGAATGCAAAAAATCACATTTATCCAACGTTTGGTTTTTGCAATTTTTTGAAAAAATTGTAAATAATAATAAAAAATTGAGAAATACCATCGCAATCCATTTTTTGAAAAACCGACAGTTGGATTAATGTGATTTTTTGCATTTATGGTACGTATAAGTGGAGTATCAAATCCTACAGTCAGTTTTTCGAAATAACTATTCCAAGTTGGTCAAATACACTAGGGAGGACAAAGAGGGAGGACGAATAAAATTGTCAAAAAAAAAAAAAAAAACTTTTAAAAAGTTGGGTGTCTAATTGAATTATATAATTTCAAACCAGACATGGGTTAGGTTGAAAAAATTCAAGGCAAATAATAAGCAATACGCCACTAAGTAGTACGTACTTGTCTTTCAAGTTAATTTTTGTTTTTGTTTGGATAAAGGCAAGAAAAGTTCACTGCATGTAAGCTGAAACTCTACAAAAGTGGCTTTAGGAAGACAAAGTGGCTTTAGAAAGACACGATGCTACAGCCACAGCACCATAGCTTTTAGGCTGATCCGTGTGTATCTGCTTGGATGGACCACACAGTGCGACCACAAAGATATCAATTGAGTTAGCTCATCGAGCCATTGATGTCGACCAATCTCTATACTTATGTTGACTTGTGGGTTGGAAAGAAAGGGAATAATGCAAAAGGTCAATTCCTTGTGAATTAAACTCTCTATATGATCAACACTTGACCTAATTCCTGCCTAACTAATTTCTAATGTGATTAATTGATGATCGATGCCCATCGAACACGGCTCCATTAGAAACAAAATAGCATAAAGAGAATAAACTTGACCTAATCCAGTTTTTTAGAATTTTCAAACAAACTCTCAAGAGTAAACACTAAAAATGGGAACAATCATTTAATATATGAATTAATGATTTAGTAATTTCCATGGTTCATGAATGATTATCGAAGATCCAGGTTTAATTAATTTGTAAGATCGATCATCATGGGTTTGAAATCAAGTTTAATTAATTTGTAAGATCATCATGGGAAGAAACGAGGATTGTTCAGGCTCACACAGCTCGAATAACTCATTGCTTGACAATAATAATAATAATAATAATAATAATTTGTAAGATCTTCCCTAGCTTGTCTAAGAAAGTTTGCTTGAGTTAGGTAGTGGCACAAATTAACATAGGAAAGTTTGCTTGAGTTAGGTAGTGGCGTAATTTATTAAAAATGGACCTTTTTTTTTAGTGTAGCTTCTTATAGATAATTTTTTAAAACCCAATATGTAAAAGCAATATAAAAGTAGCTTATTCTAAAGCATAAGCCTATAAATCACAATGTCACACTCTCAACATATATAGACCTCTCTCTATATTGAGAAAAAAAGCACAGGATTGAGACATACACAAGGACATATATGCATCCATGTGTCCTTTTTTATTTATGTGATCGCATGTGGCGCGCAGGCCACGCAAATTAAAAGTCCATTTCCTTTGGCATGAAAATAGTATAAAGGAGGACGGCCAATTTTCCCTTTAATTTATATGATATCCTAAATTAGCCAAAAAGTTAAAAGTTTAGCTAATGTAGGATTAGGAAATTCAGGACAAATAACTTTTAATTAATCCTCGTGGTCTGACCCTAAGAGACTGCCAAGTTTTAATTCCAGAATGTTTGGATTGATGGCTCATCTCGAGAATCACTTAGACAATTTCTCAAGGTTAAATGTTATAAATCTTTCGAGGACAATTAACTATATTACTTTACAAGAGTACGTACTATTGATCACTAAGCTTAAGCTTAATTTGATGGTTTCAAAGAACAAAGTTATCAAACAAGCAATCCAAATCTTTCTGTAAGGTACAGTCCAGACTGTAGCTAGGCCTTTGTCTTGCACGCATACAATCCAAATCTTGTAAGGTTGTGTCAAAGACTCTTTTTTTTTTTTTGGATAATTTCAAAGACTCCTTTTATTATTGACATAAAGGCACCTAGGGGATAAAATCGTACCACAGGCTAGCTAGGTAGAGTGACAATTAAGTAGCACAATAAGGGACTTTTCAATTTTCATGGATGCAACAGGTTAAAGTGACCAGATGCCCACTAGTGGGATTCGAGTTGTAATTGATTACATTATTTGAATTTAAAAGTTTGAACTCTAGCTATTGTGAAATTCAATATATATATATATATATATATATATATATATATATATATATATATA
>JAESVK010000728.1:98823-112215 GCA_017140935.1 Hamamelis virginiana | reverse complement strand
ATATATATATATATATATATATATATATATATATATATATATATATACACACATATCCATCCAGTGGGATTCAAGTTCTAATTGATTACATAATTTGAATTTAAGTTTGAACTCTTTTTTGAATTCCATGAACCAATTATTGGTTCTCTTGCTGGGCTTCCTTTCTAACTTAATTATTATCAAATTAATAACTAGAGGTGGGAAAGAATGAGAATATCTAATTAAAACTGGAATATTGCTTGAATTTTCATGTATGCATATATATTGGGTATATTTAGATTAACCCATTTAATCCTTAATTATGGTATTAGGACAGGCAATACCATAATTATGGATCAATTTACTACAAAATATAACACGATCAAACAAGCTTGAAATCTTATGCATGCCAGTTTTAAAAGAGTGTTGCTATGGGCGATGTTTTATTTGTCATGACAGCTAATATGGTAATGACATGTCAATATAATTAAATAGATATGATAGTTGACTTGTCATGCTTCTTTAGTTCTATTTTTTAATTTTAATTGCAATGGGTGTTTGTTAGCCTTATGGCTTCAATCCAAATTGGTAAATTATTTTATCCACTTTTGTTGAAAGATTTTGATGATAACAAACATTGTAATATGGATATTTTGTCCAATATCTTGATATTAAAAAACATTATCAAGTGGATACCTTGTTGATTAAATTGATGATAACAAACATTATGTTATAGTTCTTATGCCTTCATTATAGTATGAATTTGCAAAAACAGGATTCAAGTCATCAATGAGAAGATTCATCAAATCATGAAACTCAAGCACTAAAGCGAATTTTATGTGAATGTGTTACATATTCACTATGAACCATGAAGCGAGCTATAAACTCCAATATGAAAGTTCAAAGATGAAGCCAAATACAAGAATTGAAGATTCAAATTGTGAAGATGTTCGTTTATTCTTGTGTGTGAGCGTTTAGAATTTATATGTATAAATCTCTCAAATATGTTGAACTTAATTTATTAGCTCAAAAGACCTTGACCTCAAGATCATGAAGCGAGCTATAAACTCCAAGTTGAGAGTTCAAAGATGAAGCCAAACACAAGAATAGAATATTCAAATCGTGAAGACGTTCGTTTATTCTTGTGTGTGAGTATTTAGGATTTATATGTATAAATCTCTTAAATAGGTTGAACTTTATTGGCTCAAAAGACTTTGACTTCAAGACCTTAGTTTTTTTGACTTATTTGGAAAATTATTTTTTGGTCAAAACTAAGTTAAAATCATAGTGGGCTTTATTGGACTCAATGACTAGCTTAAGTTTTATGAAAAATGTTTTATGACCTTGCTAGTCGATTAAGTCCTTTGCACTAGACGACTAACTAAGTGGCATAATGCATGTTTTCATAAAAACATTAAGTAGTCGACTAACCCTGTTAGTCTAATCGACTAATTGAGTCCAGATTTTCAAATGCTTTGTTTGCTACTAAACTAGTCAACTAACTCCTGTTGGTCTAGTCGACTAATAAGGCTTTGCAGCTTACAACGGCTAGTTTTGACAAACCCAAACGGATCTAGTTTTACTCCTAACGGACATATTCGCTTATGGGTTTATAAATACTCATTATATGAGTCATAAATCAAGTGAGAAACATAGTAGAACACACATATACTCAAGCCAACTTTGTCTACATCAATCTTGTGTGGTCTTATCAAAAGAATCATCACTCTCTTGGGTCAAGTAGTTTAATCTTTGAGAGATACTAGTGAGAGTTTCATTTATACTTCATATACTCTTAAGGGGTTTTTTATTGTACACAAAACTCTTTGTATTTCTTATGAGCTAGGGGTTGGGTTATAACCCTTGAAAAACTTGAAATTTGCTGATCAAATTCAAGCTTAAGAAGAAGAGCGGTAGTCTGTTGGTTTGATCTCCACTGAAAATGAGATTGAGTGCTTTGATAACATTGGTTTAATCTTCACCGAATGTAAGATTGAATGTTTTGGTAGCATTGGTTTTATCTCCACCGGAAGTAAGATTGATTGTAAAGGTTTCTCCACCTTGAATGAGTGATCCATAGTGGATTGAGGAATCATTGGGCTTGGTGCTTAAGGTGTGGATATAGGCGGAATCCGAACCACGTTAAAATCGCTGTGTTTGATTTTTTTTTTCTCTCTCTCTCATTTCCAATTAAATTTTATTTATTTATGCTTCTGCTGAAATTAATTGGATCATAATTTACATTTGGTAATATTTCCTTAAAGTTTGCCAAAACCCTATTCACCCCTCTAGGGTTATATAACTTGGGACAACAGTATTTATTTATTTATTTTTTTTTTTGCCAAGCAGCAAGGTGTCAAACTATCGGAGTCCGACTAATCCCTACTTTCCACATAAGGCCACCTTCTCATGGAATCATATGACGGTCAAGCTACTAATCCTAATTAGTGGCTGGCCAATAGTTTTATGTTTACAACTCATCCTTTTACGGCCAGGTCAACTCTCGTTAGTTCCAATGAGTGTTGATTTAATGACGAAATTTTTTTTACCTAATGAGATAATAATTAATATAATATTATCATTTTTTTTTTGTCAGAATATAATATTATAATCTCAATACAATAAATAGGTCGAATTGCATGTTTGGTACCACATCATTGTAGTGTTAGAGAAAGAAAAATAGCACGTTAAGTCCCTTCATATATAATTGTCATAATTAATACATGGACGTCAATTTGCAGTGGTACTCGAGGGTTTTTATCACTTAATGAGACTGGAATTAGTACATTTTGTACATCTTGGTAAAATTACACCAAGGCTCACAATTTCATTTTATATATAATTAGATTTTGATGGTACATGTTTTCATAATGAATCCGGATGCATATTTTTCTGGAGGGGCCTTTTTGTCTGATATCCAAATCTCTTTTGGGTCAATGATCATCTCTCTCTCTCTCTTGAAGGGACTTGAGGATTTGGGGGCAGCCCAATAATAGATGAAGGGTCATATATTTTTTTCTAATTCCTTTCTCGATCTCTCTTTTTCTTTTTTCTTCCTTTAATTCCCTCTCTCAAGATTTGATTAGATTTGCAAACTTCTATTGATTGGCTTCTGCGTATGATGCATTCTTGACTTTATATTGTGATTAGATTTCCCAACATTGATTGTGGAGGTGTAAGCTTGTGATTGTCTTTATATTTTTTATGGTATCTTTCTCGTAGATAAAATTGACTTAGGTGTGAAAAAGGATCGATTTGCTCGTCTACAGGGGCGGAACCAAGGCATAGCGTGGCCCCCTAGCTTTTTGACTTTCCTTAATATATATATATATATATATATATATATATATATAATATGATATGTTCTTGGCCCCTACTAGACTTTGGGGAAATGTTTGTAAGGGACTTGGTCCCCCTAGACTTTACTCCTGATTTCGCCACTGCTCGTCTAGGCAACGAGTGAGAGTAGGGAAATGCATTATGAATAGAATAGATCGATCATTAGTTCGATTCAGTACATACGGTGAAAAAAGAAAAAAAAAATTTAACGTTGTAGTGTTTGGGTGGATGTTGATGATATAAGAATGTTTTGCTCGAATGAATTAAAGAGAAAAACAAAAATAGTTAAATGTTAAGAAATGGGGTTAAAAAATTGGGTAAATATCATAATTTTTTTTAAAAAAAAATAATAATTTAAGTCCAATTTGCAAAACTCACATGAATTTCAAATAGAATAAATAACTGACTTAAATTACATGCCCCATTCAGAAAATCTCCTAAATTTATCATTTTAATACCGCTAATAAATTAAATTTCTTATGCAAATGGTTTGTTGGTTGGTTTAATGACATGTATCCTTACTTTCGGCAAAGAAATTTTGGGGTAATGATTGAATTCTACTGTTTGCAAAAAAATAAAAAAAATAAAAGGGTGCCTATAATTCTAAAATTAACTGAATTAAATTGTAAAATCCTTCAATAAAAACTTATAATTAAGTATATTATTTATTGAGGGAAATACAAATTGAAGACTGCATGAAAATTTTATCTTATGAAATTTTTGGACATATTCAATAACTATATATGTCAGAAATGTCAACGATTCAAATAGTATATTTCTTCTTTTATCGTGTTGACCAACGTCTTTGAATTTCAATAAAAACATATAATTCAACCCTAACACTTTTAAATTTTATTTTTCATTGAATTTAATTTTATTCTTAGTAATGTGTCATAAAAGAAGGATTCCATAAAAGAATAATGAACTAACCCACGCAAAAGTCTTGGTCTATTCTATTTTCATCTCCAATAAATGATAATATAGTAAACTTTCTTGGCCAGCCATAGCAAGGGCTAGCAGCCCGAGCATTATACGACCCTATGAAGCGGTGGTCTCGTGTTGGGAATGGGGATTAGTCGGGATCTGACAGTTTGAACAGATCATTACTTGGCAATATATATCAATTTTCTTAAAGTATTACCTATGGAACTGTCAAAATATGCCACAATGAACCATCTCCTCATTACTTTTTTATAAATTTTTTTAATAAAATCCAATTAAATTACAATACAAGTATTAAAAAAATTTAAAAAATTTAACAACGTAAAATGCTGAAAAGAAAATGATTCGTTCAGTATATGCTTATATATAATTTTATGTAAGTATTAAGCCAGTAGATAATTGTGTGATACATGTTTTCAAATATTGAGCATTATATTAGATCTTATACTTATGTATGCCATACATGCCCAAAATCACAATGATCCAATGATCAGTTTCTTAGAAATGTCATTGACAAAAACTGTGATAGTTTTCAACGGTCACATTTTTTCTAGTTTATATTTTGAAAAGTTCACATCGGATATATAACTATGATTTTTGGCACACATGACATTCAAAAGAAGAATATATATTCCAATGATCAATTTTTCAAAATATATATCCCACAATTATCCATTAATTTCGTACTTATATACTATATATAAACATTTGCTAACTAAATCGAGATCGGTATGTTGAATTGTCATTCCTTTATGTTCATGGTTAATTTTTAATGTTATTCTCTTTTTTAAAATGAAAATTTTTTTCAAAAGTCTCATTTTGAGTTCTTTTTTACCCAAAAGTCCTATCATTTTTTCACTTTATCCAAAATTTCAAATTTAAGTTTTTTTTACCCAAAAGTCCAAGCACATCAGTTTTCCAAACACATGCAAAAAACTGATCTATATATCAGTTTTCTACAAAATAATCAAATTTTGCAAAATCAAAGAATAAATTGATGCGTTTTTCATTAAAAAAAAAATTGGAATAAAACAAAAAAGTTAAAGGATTTTTGGGTAAATAAAACTTATAAATAGGATATATGGGTAAATATCCCTTTTAAAATTTGAAACTAAGCTCGGCAATTCATCTGGTAAGACCGGTAGGCAATTCCCAAAAGTCAAAACTACGTCGTTTTGTGCAAATTGGACAAAAACGACAACTTAACCGGAACTCACCTTTCCCTCCCACTCTCACCCTCTCCGTTCCGTTCCTTCACCCGCTCTTTCCCGTCAAACGGAAACCTTCAAATTTCAAACCCAAAAAAACAAAAGGTCTAATTATAATGAAAAAAAAAAAAAAAAAGGCCGATCAACAGCCAAGCCGAGCCGAGCCGGCTCTCCATATTCCCAACCCCGCGTGAACGTCGGCCCACGCGCCCTCCCCCGGCGACCTCACCGTACCACACCCCACCCCCTACACATGCGGCTCACGCTTCTGTCGACAGCCGGCGCACCATCGCCGCGCACGAACTCGCCTCTCCTTCTTCCTTCTTTATCTTTAACCCTAAAACTACCACATTTTACCACAAACCCACATAAATCAACCCAACGCCATCACCACAACCACGACGACGATCATCATCGCCGCCGGTACACGATACGATGGGTGATTTAACGGCTCCGTCACGTCCATTACCTGTCCGTGAGGATTGCTGGAGCGAAGACGCTTCTTCTACCCTCATCGATGCTTGGGGCAGCCGTTATCTCGAGCTGAATCGTGGTAACCTCCGTCAGAAAGATTGGCAGGAAGTGGCTGATGCTGTTAACGCTCGTCATGGCCATGTGAAGAAGGCGTTCCGTACGGATGTTCAGTGTAAGAATCGTATTGATACAATAAAGAAAAAGTATAAGATTGAGAAAACTAGGGTTTTATCTTCCAATGGAACCCTGACTAGTAATTGGGCGTTTTTTGATCGTCTCGATGCTTTAATCGGATCGAATGTATCTGCGAAGAAGCCGTTGTTGTCTCCCTCTCCGCCGTTAGCTGTTCCTTTGCCCTTCCGGAAAACGCCAACGCCGACGCCTGCTGTTGTGCTTCCTCAGAAACGACCGGCGCCGGTGCAGGATTCGTACTTTAGGAGGAATTATTCGGAGGTTGCAGCGGCGGCGGCCGCTGATGTGGAGTCGGATGCTGAGGATGATGATTCGGAGGGTTCGAGGTCGAGCGCTGATGGGGAGGGGGAGGCAGATGGGATACGGAGGTTGGCGAGGGTGATCGAGAGATTTGGGGAGATATATGAGAGGGTGGAGGGGGAGAAGCAGAGGCAGATGATTGAGTTGGAGAAGCAGAGGATGCAGTTTGCTAAGGATTTGGAGGTGCAGAGGATGCAGATGTTTATGAATACGCAGGTTCAGCTGGAGAAGATTAAGCGCGCCAAGGGATCAGGTTCTAATGGTGAGAGAAATCACTGATCTATGTGTGTTGCTGAATTGTTTGTGTTCTTGATTCGGTTAGTTGTTAATGTGATTGTTTTAAAACTTGGAAGGGTACTCTGCATAGATTTATTGGGCAAAAAGGTATTGATGAACATACACATGCCATGTTAAATTATTGCATAATTTTGCAACTTAGAAGGTTTCAAGCTTGTGGGGTTTCAATAGATGCCCATAAACTTAAAAGGGTTATTTAATGAATTCTCTTTGGCATTGCATTAGTGTTCAAATAATCATGATGGGGATGAGAGTATGATTTTGTCAGTAGAATCTGTAAGTAGATAACTTTTGAAGAAAAGCTGTTAATAATTTATTTACATACTACTCATTCGCGATCTTTTGAGTTGTCATTGTGTATAGCATTTTAGCAGTCTCTTCACAACCCCATCTCATATTTCATTGATAGCTTAGTATATTGGGCACTGGATAGCAGTAAAATGAAATAGTTTTAAGATTCAGTGCATTTGTTAATTCTGAGGTTTCAACCTCACCATGCACACAGAGTTTAAGAGTCTAAAAGTGAGAGTTAGGCACGAGGTTCTGTGACAAGTATTATATTTGAAATTTGTGCTTTTGATCCGTTTAGAAAAAGTGGTTGATGTGTGCTGTAGCTGGATCTAAATCTTGTGAGTAGTGCAGGAGGTTCAGCTACTCCTTGTATTGGTCATGATATTTGTATTTTGTGCGATCCCTCCTATTCGATTTTTAGAATTTCATTGCATTTTGACTATCCAGTTGGATTATTAGAATTGTTAAAATGTGATAATTTAGGTCAAACGGCACAATTCTAAGCTAGTTTGGGCTAGTGTAATAACTTTCTTTTGCCTCTACACTAATTGTAAAGTGTGCTGTTGAATTTTTGTTGTGTATGTTTTTGGGGATTTAGAAATTAGGATTCCCTTCGTGTATTAGAGGCTGCATTGATTGGGCTGTGTTTCATAATGTGCTTTTGAGTTCTATACTGACTTATTTGTCTGTTTGTCTACTTTCCTGTTTTTATTTAGGTTTATGAACTTGATACTGGTATGCTATGGATTTAATATTTAATGTTATTAAGCAAGGGTGATAATAGGTTATTAAGTCAAAGTTTGTGAGAAAGCTATTCAATTTTTTGTTTTTTATTTTTAAATATATTTTTCTGTATCTTGAAAATGAATTGGTTGGGGACAATAATTTGTATTGTTGTAATGTTCAGATGATAAAAAATATCATTTAGAAGGTTTGGAATGGTCTCCAATCCCCAATAAAATAGATTGAGAAGTCGCTCAAGGGGGTACAAAATTACCTCTAAAATTCTCTAGAGCAAGAGCTCCTCTTTTTGTCAAGTAGTCCACCTCTTCATTTGCCAATCTTGGAACCTATACTCTACCCTTAATAAGGAAGAGAGGTACAAGACGTCTCTAGTCAAGTGAGGGTTCCTCCAAGTTCCTGGGTTATTAGACCTATCCTACCTTATTGTAGTAATCACCTTCCATCTTATTGTACATGAAGTTCCTTCACCTTGATGTTTTTCTTCGTGCACTTTTTTTCCATCTTCAACAACATTAGTAAGGCACTGAGTATATAATGCTTCATAGTTGATTCTCATTTATTATAAAAGAAATGAAGGATAGAATGAGATAAAAAATAATGAGAAGCCACAAGAATTTGTTCGGTTGTACCTTGTTCTTTCCTTCAAGGCTCATTGCCATCAACAGACTCACTCCATAGGCAGCAAGGGAAAGGGAACCAAGAAAGAAAGCCAGGGGAGACTACCTGGGGGGAGGAAAGTAGGAAGGTGCCCCATGACGCCGGGGATTTTCGCATATATCCCACCCCAGCTTCGCGGATGAGAGGGTCTGATTCTGTGACTCTAGAAGATAGATCTCTCTGCTGCTTTTTATCGGCTCGACTCCTCAACTGGGTCTCGAGCTCTATCCTTCAAATTATCAAATCAGAATTATTTATTTATTTATTTATTTATTTTGGTTGTTGTTGTTGTTGTTGTTGTTGCATGGCCATTCCAAGGTGGCAGGCTCAGCTTTGCGTTCTTATTGACCGTGGTTTGTTATATTCTTCCATTTCATTTCTGACTGAATAACTGCTTATCTTATCCTTTCATATCCATAATATCCAGTGTCCCCTTAGAGCTTTGGTGATGCATGTTATAGGTTCTTCAGCAGCAAACAACAAGCTGATTTCTAGGAGATTGAAATTGGGAAAATTTTAATATCTAGTATGACGTGGAATAAAATGAATGATTGGGGAATTTGATGGTCAATGGACTTTTATTCTGCTTCCAGTGCATTGCACAAGTTCCTTGTTATTTTTTGGAGTGGCACAGAAGGGGAGCGAGGGGTTGGTTTGGTTTGGTAAAAGGGATAGGAAACAGTATTACTTCCTTCTGGGGATGCCATGCTATGGGCATCCCTGTAAAAGAAAGATGAGAGAAATTGGAGGCTTATGCACTACAACCAAATATATATGCCACTGAAAGATCATAATTGTATTCAGTTGGTATTGGGTTTGCATCAAAGGGCTCACTAATAATTGTAAACCTACAGTTTTATTCTGTTGTGGTTCCGGTTTGTCTTGATTGCTTGTCCTTTTGTCTGTCTTTATTATGTCAAATTGTTTACTTATACTGGCAGAATTCACACACTTTGGTCATATTAACTTTCTGTCCGTTTCCCTAAATTCATATATGTTTGTCTTTTGTCTGGTAAGATTGAAGAAAAGATAATTCAAATTCTAGAGAAGTAAAAACTTATGGGATAGAATTTAAATTCATAGCTTGAAAGACAAATGATTAAAATAACTTAAAACTAAATGCATGCATCTTGAACATGTTTGTGTGGCGTCCTTTTTGTATGCACTGTTCAAAATCAGTTGAGCTGTGGAATTGATTCTCAAAGTAGCTCTGTTTTTTCATTGTTACCCTGATCAAAAAATGTTTTTTTTTTTTTTTTCCATTATTACAGATATTTATAGCCAGTCCTGTGGGAGAGAATCTTGATGGTTTCTCAACTTGGAAAGCATAGGTGGCTTCTGGATTTTCAAATGTATTACTACAAGGTACATATATTTCCAGCTCATTTTTGGGAGACTGGTGACCTTGAAGGTGCTCAGCAGCAGCAGCAAATATTCAGCAGATAAAATTGTCTAGCTAGGTTCTACTTAATTTATACATTCCTGTCTTTAATGCCTGATCTTTAATTTGTATTTACTGATTACAGTGGGCAGTTCCACATGTCAACTTCAACAATCGTCTTTAGATTGATGCCTAAGTTTAGGCCTTTCTCAATGCCACTGGAGTCATGTTTGAAACCTAATATGCATTATTGTCTTCTTTTTCTATTACTAGAAGAGGGATAATCCTACTGGCTTGATTTCTTACATGGCCTTTTGTATTATCCATGCCATTTATGACCACAGTAAACATTGTATCCATATTATCTCACCCACATCTCCAATTTTAAGAATATTAGTTGTAGTATTTTCCAATTAGGGAAAATTCTGTGCAAATGCAGGCTGATTCTCCTGTTCCTTGTCATGTAAAGCTGCTGTCTTGGAAAATTTCCTATGTATGGCTGCCAATTGATTCTTTGAAGTTGCATTGCGTTTCAAGTTTTTACTTGCTCTCTTTCGAAGCAAATGCAGGTCCTTATCGTTGTTGTTGTTGTTGTTGGGTTTTATTTATTTAGTTTGGTGCTAGAATTCTGTGATAAAACGAGCAGCAAAAGCATGAAAGTTGTTGGAGGTTTCTGATAACCAATTCCATAACATTTTTTTACCTGTGTAGGAGAAACAGCTCAAGGTTTCACCTGTTTCTAACTTTCTAACCATAAAATCCATAATGTGCCAGATGAATAGAGTTACTGACTTCTGTTTATTTCACATACATCCTAGAATTCTCTTATAAGACGCACCTTGCAATCCTACTTTTAGGCCAACCTATTGGCAAGGCCATTCAAGAACTCACATTCAATCAATGATCTATTATGGTATGCATCATTATGGTTTGTACATTTACGATCGTTTATGATGTGCATATATTGGGTATAATATATACTGTAACGGATCAAATATATATTACAAGTACAATTACCATATGTACTAGTGAGGAACGGCATGAGGGTAGGGTTGGTGATTGGGGCCTTCAACTGTAATTTTATTATTATTAATTTTTAGAAGGAGAATCGATGGGTTTGATTTCTACATGGATATTCCAACCCCAAGAACAAAATGAGTGGGGCCTGGCATCTATTTGTTAACCAACCTACCTTTTCATTGACACAGCGAGGACTTTGGGCCCAATGAGAAATGGGAATGCCTCAAAAAAGAAAAGAAATATATAGAGGCTTCGGTTTCTATTTTAGTCATTGACATATCAAAGCAGTAAAAAGATTTGAGCGACATATCCAAGTGGTAAAAGGATTCGGTGGATATTGCATCATCTCATTCTTACAGCCTTCCTTTACACTTGGAATCATTGCTCTCTTTGCTTTATCCACAAGTTTATCAAACTAGCCATTTTTACCGCAACTAGTTACTATTGCCTTTGATGCCTAACGGTTTGATAAAGTAAAAGATTTGAATTTAAGCCTTTAACTTTTCAGTAGAGGGGTTGGTTTTACACTTTTACCCTCCCTTGTGTATTTTTATTTTTATTTTTTTTTTTTTAGTATAAAGACTATTAACATTAAACTAGCTCAGAAAAGGAAATACATCTAGAAAAGTTTGTGTTCAGTATTGGCCCAAAATATACTCTGGAGAGGGAATTAATAGAGTATATCAAATTTTATATAATAATTACCAATTAAAAATTTGATCCAATTAAATTTAGCAGAAAATAAACAAGTTAATAAATTTAATTGGAGAAGAAGAAAATATAAGAATGAATCACAAATCAACAATTCATATGGCAAGTAAATAAATTTAAATGCAAGAGATAGAGATAGAGATAGAGAGATTCAAGTAAATAAATTTAAATGCAAGACATAGATATAGAGAGATTCAAACATAAGGATTTTAACGTGGCTCGATCTCCGTCTACTTCCACGCCTCAAGAGCTCCGTCTTGAGGATTTCACAGTCCACTATGGATCACTCATTCAAGGTGGAGAAACCTTTACAATAGTCTTCTTTCAAAGGTGGAAGATGCTCCACCCACAATTTACTTTCAAGGTGGTAGATTCTCACCCACAAGGGATTCACAAAACCCTTAATTCTCATAACTAATACAAGAAGAATAATGTATAAAAAGAATAACTCTTTCAAGAGTAGATGAGTACAAATATGATATCTCACTAATATCTTTCAAGAATATGAACTAGTATTGGCTTAAGAGAGAATGATTCTTTTTGAATTGAATCGCACAAATAAGATGAACAAAACTTGATTTGAGTAAGAGAGTGATTCAATATGATTAAGTGTGATTAACTAGTCATCCAAGACTCAGTCAAATGATATTTAATTATAAGCTCTCTAACAAATATGGCTGTTGGAGATAAAAATATAGCTGTTTGGTTTGTAAAAACTAACCGTTATTTGTTGCAGAGCATCCTTAGTCGACTAGAACTCAAAGGTTAGTCGACTAAAGTAATTTAAATACACTATGAAAATGAGTTCGGAGTTGATTAGTCGACTGGGTCAAGTAGGGTTAGTCGACTAGAGGATCTGGGCACGATTAGTCGACTAGTGCCAAGGGTTAGTCGACTAGCTAAGGATTTCATAAAACATGCTTACTGCCAATTGACTTAGTCGACTAGGCTAGGCCATAAAGCATTTTTCATGAACCTTAAGCTACAATTTGGTTTCAAACTAGCCCATTAAGTTTTAAAACAATTTTGACCAGTCAAAATGATTTTTCCAAGTGAAAATAAGGTCTAAGAAGTCAAGGTCTTTTAAGCCAATGTAGTTCAATCCTATTCGAGAGATTTACAAATATAAATCCTAATCATTCACATAACATAAAAACAAAGATTTCAAAAAGGCTTCAAATCTTATGCTAGGCTTGAAAGGCTTGAGCAAGATTTCATCTTTGAGTTGCTTTCTTCATGACCCTTAGTGAACATAATACTCATTCATATTCACATGAGGCATACTTAAGAATGCATGGGCTTCAAGGGTGCTTCAAGCAAGGATGAAAGATCTTTATTGAAGGCTTAAGTTCTATTTCTTATAAGCATGAATATAATATGAATGATATACAATAAACATGGGATAAACAACTTTTCAACAAGAATGGTCAATAGGCTTTCCAATAAAGTTTGATATATATCATAATGTTCAACAAAGTATTTATATGCACAAGTACAATATTTGTTATCATCAAAATCATTCAACAAAGAGTGGATAAATCATTTACTAATATTGGATTGAAGCCATAGGGCTAACACGAGGCATTAAAATACAGTAATAAAGAAATACAAACAAGTGGTGTATCAAGAACCACAAAATCTAAAACATAATGGTAATCCATCTTGGCGAGCATGTCATTACATTGATTACTTTCCCAGAATGTGTGAAGGACTGAAACATGTTGGAAGTTGTTGATTAAAAACCTCCCTTTTGTAATTTAAAGGTCCATTGAGCTCTCTTCAAGGGAATGGCTAGGTTACCCCAAACCATTGCTTGGGCCCTTGAGTAGTGAGATCAATAACCTTTTTTATTTCGGG
>JAESVK010000728.1:74361-98723 GCA_017140935.1 Hamamelis virginiana | reverse complement strand
GTTTCTTGTTTTAATTATTTTGTTTTGACCAAGTGATAGAAGAAGAATCCACTTATTTATTTATTTATTTTATACTATGGTTAAGTTTTGAATTTCTAACACACCTCTTATAAAAACGAGATCGAGATAATTAATAGACCATTTAAGCTACAAAATTGGGTTTGATGAAAGGAAAACATCTTATGAGAACATTAAAAGGTTATAATTAGAAACAGGAACAAAAATAATACAATAACCAATTCTAATGATCGTTTCATATGCGTTTGCGATATGATTATTAAAAATTATATGACATAATTAAAGATCTAATTGAACTAAATAAGATATAAAACAAGGATTATATACTCGATCATAAGTCCATAACATGCGTCTTTTATATTACTAGGTTTAAGAATATTATTAACATAACAAATAGACAAAGAAATTTGAAAATCCCAAGGACCACATGATATAAAATTGGATCTCATGATATAAAGCTATAATCTCAGAGTCTTTTGGATAATTTTTCCTAAAAATGAAAAGTGGGTGGACTTTCTAGCACCATGTCTATTTTGTATTTTTGGCAGATTTATAAAAATTTTGGTCAATCAAAATTTTATATTACTTGGTGAATGTTTCAAGTACGTTTTGTGCAACTGTTTTAAGTAACACGACAGTTAATTAAGACACCGTTTGAATTTGTTTTTTCATAAGTACTTATTTGCTTGTTTAAAAATTTGCAACATATAATTTCTTAGAAAATTTTTTAAAAAGCAAATAAGTACTTATAAAAAACAAATCCAAACAGTGCCTAAGATTTTGGGCCATACTTTAAGCACTAAATTTTATTTATTTATTTACTTTTTTTGGCACAGGATGGAAATATCTCTCTTCAAAGTGAGGACCGAAGCATTAATTAATTAGACCAACATGTGATCGGTTGCATTTTTTTTTTAAATCTCCCTTAATATTAATAAATGGGTATATATATATATGCAGTGATGTGCTCGAACCCGAAAGCTCTCCTTTGATCATGGAGATATATACACGCCACTGGACCAACAGGTTATCGGTTGGCCTTTGAAGCACGAATTGATCGAGTACGGTTCATGTATTTACGGACAAGTAATCCTTGTCTTGCTAGAAATACGCTAATTAAGAGACGACATGCATGAAAATCTTAAGGTTCTTTTTTAGGAATATCGTTAATTAATTTGTTTAAATCGTGATAACTGAGTGCAGTTGCTTAATATATGTAGCACAATTTTGCTTTAATACTCAGAAACTACGAAATGCTCAAGATCTTGTTTTCTATTGCCCTAGCTCTCTAATTAATGGAGTTGTAATGCAGAGATCAATCACTCCACATTTCAAGAAATTAAACTTACAAATGAATATAAAAAAATGGAAAGAGAATTGAAGATTGAAACCTTCCAAAAAATAAAAAAAAATTTAATTAAAATTTAAGGAATATGCAGGCACTTTAATTATAAGCAAAACGGTTTTGACAGAAAGCCCATATGAGTAATTAAGACAAAAAAAAAAAATTCTGGAAAATTGATGGTGAATGCCACTGCTCTTCTTGCTTTGAAATGAATATTAGCAGAAAATGATGACATGTTAATTAATTTATAAAGACTTTCTCAGAATATTTTTGGTTTCGTAGAATATTTTTGGTTTGTACCACATTACTCGTTGCTTATTAGGTTTCCAATGTATTGGTGGAAGGCCCAATATAGTTATATAAAGTTGAAAAATACTATAACACCAGACATTTAAACTCGAAATTAAAAATTATCCTGACGTGTCCTGCTTTGAGTGATGAGATATCTCATCTCTTTTTCACACACCACTCAAACCATGACACGTCAGGATAATTTTTAATTTCGAGTTTAAGTGTCTCGTGATATAGAATTGTTGTATAAAGTTATAGCAAGTCTTTTATTTAGGCTAAAATGTGCAGGTTCCTTTCGGCCTTGTCACGTGGATAACCAATGATCTGATACTATATTAAGTAGTTGTTTGGTGTAGCTTTTGGAAGGCTCCAAATGGACTTTCTACTCTTAAAAGTCATTTTGGGAAAAAAAAAAAAAAAAAAGAGGGGGTTTGGGGAGTTCCTCCAAGACTTTGGGTTTGGCTGCTGAGCAAGTATGGTGTGGCTCAGCAGCTCCAAGGCCTTTTGGCTGGTGTAAATTTAGTGTTTTGAAAAATTGACTGTTGGATTGAATATTATTCCTATGTATGATAGGCATGCCAAAAATCACAGTGATCTGACGGTCGATTATGAGATACAAACCGTGAAAAATTTTAACAGTCTATATGAAACACACATATTGTTAAAATTTTTCACAGTCTGTATCTCATAAATCGACCGTCAGATCACTGTAATTTTTGGCACGCCTGTCATACGTAGGAATAATATTTAATCCAACGGTCAGTTTTTCAAAACACCGAATTTACGTACACTAGCCAAAAAGCCTTGGAGCTACAGAGCTGCACCATACTTGCTCAGCAGCCAAACCAAGCCGGTTCTTCCAAATGGAATTTTAAAGAAGTCAGGTTCAGGGAAGTTCATTAATTTGGAAGAAGTGAAAAAAAATTGCTTTTGAAAACCTTTGATACAAAAAGACTTTTAAAATCTGTATTTGCCTAACACTTTTTTTTTTCTTTTCTAAATGACTATTTAGAAAGTCCATCTTAGGAATTACTTATCAAAAAATGACTTTTATTTGCAGAAAACTACACCAAACACCACCTAAGTTTTCAATCAAAAAACTTAAGCTTATAAGTGGTGGGCTCAATACCGTTATATAAAGCTATAAAAAACCTTTTATTTAGGTGATGTGGGATAGAATTGATTATTTTCTACTATGTACATTGCTCATTAGCGCGCTAAGCTAATCTTATTTGTGCAGAAATTTCTACGTATCAGCAGTGTCAACAAATAAAATCTCTCTCTCTCTCTCTCTCGATCTGCAACAATTCCCACGGGGACGACGACTCAAATGTTAAACCGAATCCTTCTTAAAATATGACAGTCCAGCTTTTTGAGACATTCAAACCCTAATTAAACAAGAGGAACCTAAGAAGTTAGAACAGCATTCGAGCAAGCTCCCCGGGAGACCTGTACTCTAGACCTAAAAGACACTCATTTCTTGACTAAGTTTGCTAGTTGTGGAGGACATAACTATAATCGATAGACACTTGCATTTTCAATCTGCATGTATATTAATTCGATCTTAGATATTATTAATCGATTATCCGGCCTTCATATTTTTCTTTACTTTGTACAAAAACACAAACCATTTAACAGCATTAATTGCATTAAAAATCAAAATTCCACGACTTTAAGATGCTTCATTCTGACAAGGGACTGGATCAAAATTTTAAATCATCCGACCGTAGCAACAAGCTAGAACCTCTACTTTCGTACATTTTAAAAATGTACGAAATTAGTAATTAAAGGTTAATTTCATATCATTTAGTTTAAAGAATTTAGTTTAAAATTGGTCCATTTTTGTAAAAGAAACACCAAGTGGGTTCATAGTAAAATCATAATTGATATGATTTTCAGCACTGAAAGCAAACACTCATCATTCTGGATTGAAATTAAGTGATAATTAAACCTAGACATGCATAGATAGAGCTCCTGTTATAAATAGTACTTTAGGAATGTAATAAGATATTACAAGATGGTAGTTTGCAATAAAGAACATGCAGACAACTGAAACTGGCTTGCCATCATAATGTATTATTTGGAACTAGACTTCTAACCTATAGCTATTTGCAAAGAGAGAGCTAAATCTCATAGCAGATTTGAGACTTTGAACATTTCCCTTCTATATATATATAACCTTTCCAATCCACTTGATCCCCGTTACATGATCCTGCAACAAATTAAATATTCATAAAAGGAAAATGTTAATTTTGAAAACTAAATCATTAAAACAAATTAAGAAACTGAATTACGAAAACATGATCGACTTACAGTATCAGAATCTATTGTATAAAAGTTATTTCTTCAAGGATATATAGTTCATGAGATTGTTTTGCCTAGGTAGTACATCATTGACACCATTAATCTTGCTACTTAATTGAAATGGTTGATTAATTCAACCTAGCATCAATGTGAAAGCAAATTAAGAACAGTCATGAGAAAACACAGCAATTTACATGGTTTTGGATTCTATGTACATTCATGGAGGTGCATGATGAGAATGTTCACTATCTTGAGGAATAATTAGGGCTTCGAGTTAGACCTCAAAAAAATTGTTTCCCGTAACCCTAGGTCAAAAGCATAGCTCGGAGAATATAATAGAAAACTCAGAGTGACATACTAAAAATATTCTTGCCCCTGTCTGCATGATAATTCCTTGCCTGGGCCTCGGGGTTCAAACCCTGGTGCATAATTAAAGACTGAAGTGAAGATATATCAATCACGACAATTACAATCTTCCCATTCTAAAGTTTGAAGACTTAAAAAAGAAACAAAATACTTAGGGTTTTTGTTGTGAGAGTATATACATAGGAGTGCTAACATCATGTGTATACGATCCAAGAGGGTGATCTTATTTAGAATCACTTGCAAAATATGTTTTGAAAAATCAATAATTGGATTAGATACCCCTGTCATGCATGTCATGTCTATCAAAAATGACGATCGGTTTCTAAATTAACTCGTGAAAATATGATTACATTTTGAAGAACAAAAAAAAATCGTAATTTTTCATAGTGACAATTCAAAAACCAACCATTGGATCACTATGATTTTTGGCAGGCATGACATACATAAGAGAGGTATGTAATCTAATGGTCAGTTTTTCAAAATATGTTATGCAACTGATATATATATATATATATATATATATATATATATATATATATACAGGGACAGGTTCCCCTAACCATTCTTTTTACCATTATTTCTACCATTCTTTTTCAAAACACCAATGTAGGTTGAATATTTTGAGAACCGACCGTTGGATTTGATAGTCTTCTTATACAAGTCATATATACCAAAAATCACATTGATCCAATGGTCATAGTTTAAAAAATCTCACATTAAATAACTGTAATGTTTATAATTAAAATAATTTTTCACAGTGACATTTTTCAGAAACCAACTGTTGGATCACTGTAATTTTTGGCATATGTAACATATATAAGCAAAATATCTAATCCAACGGCCGGTTTCTCAAAATATTCAACCCACATTAGTGTTTTGAAAACAAATGGTAGAAATAATGGTAAAAAGAATGGTTAGGGGAACCTATCCCACACACACACACAGAGCTTTTTCAAAGTTTTATATGCTTATATATCTTATGTAAGCATGAAGACAATAGATAATTGTGGGATGGATTTGATACTGTACTTATGAATGTCATGCATGCAAAAATTACGGTGATCCAATGTCATAATTTCAAAATATATATAACTATGAAAAACTGTGATCGCTTAAAACTGTCACAATTTTTCTTAGTAACATTTTTAAGAAATCGATTGTTGGATCATTGTGATTTTTGACAAAGATGACATGCATAAGTATAGTATCTAATCCAACGGTTAGTTTTTCAAAATATGTTCGCCATAATTATCTATGGACTTTATGCTTATATAAGCTTATATAAGCATATATTCACTGGATTATATATATATATATATGCATGTTTCAGGTGAAATGATTATTTTTGTGTTGAAAAAACAATAGTGGCTCTGGCACCTCATATTTAATTAATGCAAAACCAAGGTTAATATAGCAGGACAAATCAAATAGACAACAATAGCAAAGAATAATGATTAATTATAAATTAAAATCAAACGTACAAACTACAAAATATAATAAGTTTTCAGAGACAGGAGAGAAAGTATTCTGAATGGAAGAAACTTTATACATTATAATATAATATTTGACCAAATAATAATAAAAAGATCGATTGCACACATATCAATCAGAATTATTATTCTGCGTTAATAATTGACCCAATTTTTAACATATTTGAAAAGTGCAAGCTAGTGAGGCCATCAATGGTTTGGATCAAGATCCAATTCAATGCATCATCAAACTAGATCAGTTCGAATTCTTTATCAAATTTTGATTTTTATTTATAATAAATGTCAGAAATCCAACAATATCAAAAGAATGATTCTTTGTTCTATGCATATATAGCCACTGATAAGTGCAAAGAATGATTCTTTGTTATCATACCACAAAAACTATACTCCATTGATTATCAGTCACCTATAAACAATATAAACATCACATTATGCAAACTTAAACCAAATTAAATCAACAATTAGATCCAAAACCAAACAAATTTGTGCAAAACAATATCTTTGGAAGAAGGTTAAAGGACAAAACAAATAAAAAAAAGCCATTTTAATATTTTTTTAGTGGAATGTCGCATAAGCTCTAGCTAGGGAAGTACTATATATAGCAATATTCCAAACTCAACAATAAGCCATTATCCCAACTACTTGGAGCCTGCTACATGAATATGTTTTGACCATTTATCTTTCTTTCGAGACATATTCAATTCCCACATAGTTGATCAATCTTAAACAATTTTTCCCTTTCTTCTCTAACTTCTTACAAATGCCTTCATTTTTTTATTTTATTTTTTCTTGTATTCTCATATCCATATATCGATCTTAACATTTTTCGATCATGTCAACTAACTTTATGTTTCTAATTAACTGCCAAATGATAATTGTTTAATCTTTTTTTTCCTTTTTTAAATAAAAGACGAAAGGATAGATTGTTTGGTGCGATTTTTTTTGGAAGCATTGATTCGAGAGGAAACTGGCACAAAATTAAACACCATCTTGACATGTCCTGTTTTGAGTGGTGCAGTCTCTCCTCTCAAACTGATTCCATCTTTTTCACACACCAAGCATGACATGTTGGGATGGTTTTTAATTTCAGGTTAAAGTGTCTGGTGCTATAGCACTTTTGTTAAATAAAACATTTTTAATTGGTTGAAGTAGCATTTACCTTTAATAAGCACTTCTCCAATGATTATGTAGAATATTACATGGGCTGGGGTTTCGTGAAAACTTGATTATTGTTAATTATGGATATGCATAATTCCATCGAAAAAAAACTCAAGGACTACAAACCAATAGTTGGAATAGATATATAGTACTATCATGAGCTAACCAATGCTCAATTTCTGTGATCAAATCATACTTAATCCTAGTCAAATACACAGCCTTTACCTTTTACATATGATTTAGATGATTCTGATGATATGCATACACTAATGTGCCAACATTATCCTAATGCCTGCGATCATAATATTCGATGCTAATCAATGATCATCTCGCCTTCCTTTGGAGAAATTATTCCATTAGCCCGATATATGTGCCTAGCTTTCTAGACACATAGCACCTATATATTACATAGATAAACACGAGATAAGTGTTATGTGTCCAAGAAAGAATAAACATCTGGCAAGCTCATTGAATATTTTTTCTTACTTTGCTGTTGAATGCATTATTGTAAAGAGTAATTATTTCTGCTAGATTTCTAGCAGTGATATATCTACTAGAAGAAAATGTAAGACCGGGGATGAGTGTTTAATATAATATTGGTATATAAAACTGCCAACATTTATGGACCTACCACGGTTTCTTAAGCTAGCGCTAAGTTGAAGTCACAAGAACTTTCAAAATCCTCCTGCATTTTAGTACACTTTTCTTATTTTAATTCCTATAAGTCGATCAAATGCATTTACAAGAGTAATATATATATATATGGCAAAAATTAGTGGCGTTGGTTAATAGCTATATAATATCACTGGCAGGACAGATGGAGTTGTGGAGATTCCAACATGCAGTCCCTCTTTGGCCAAAGCAAAATGTCGTAAAATTATCATTTGCTCCTTTCTCTAATATTTCCCTACCAATTTAAAAAGAGATATTAGAGAGAGAAAAAAGATTAATCATCGTCTCGTGTCAATTCTAGCTCCACTATACCATAGTCCCTCTATATATGGAGCTTCCCAATTTTACAACATTTGGCTTATCCTCATGTTTTTTTCCAAGATTAATTAGAATTCATAGGAATTGAGTGCAACCAAACAATGGAATTGAAATTCCTCTTAGCAATTCAGAAACCCCCTATTTAATTATTTGATAGTTATCACTATCAAACAATTAATTAAGTAATAATACATAAACACACCGAACATAAATTTAATTAATTACAAAACACTGTTTTACTATGGGGAAATTTTTCACCAAAACGTACGTGGGATATATTTGATATTTGACATGAACTAAAAAAGAACTTCGATCTAATAAAAACTTCAAACACTTTGAACATGAAGATTTTAAATTCATAAACTAAAAAGCTTCTAATAGTTTACTGCAAATTCAAAGAAAAGCAAGAGAGAATAAGTTAATGCTAAATCACTTTACCACAATAGCTAATACAAACAAAAGACAATTGAGAAGAAGACAATCCAAGGACAAATACAATACAGGCACATAAGACACTACTGTCTTCGATCCACAGACTTTTTGCAGGCGCGTGTGAAATTATGATTTCATTCAAGCAATCATAGAAGAATAACAAATTCTATTGCAATGGTGATTTTGTTAGTTTGTGATGTATTAATATTAAGAAATGGCGTATGAAAGTGCATGCAAGAATTGAAATCTCCACGTCAATGTGCAAATAAATAACCTGCAAAGTATATGACATATGATATGTGACATGGTCATCCATGGGGGGCACAAAATCGTGCAGAATCCCAAAAGAGCCAAAACAAGTAAAAAAAGCGAACATATAGAGGAGAAATAATTAATTAGGAAACCACAAAACAGTGTTTTGCATGATATGAGGGAGAGAGAGAGCAAGTGAGAGAGAAGGAGGTGGGGGAGAGAGAGAGAGAGAGAGAAGGAGGTGGGGGAGAGAGAGAGTGTGTGTGTGTGTGTATTTTTCCCACTATGATCGTGGCATCTAATGTTTGTAGAGGGTAAAATATGTTAAGGTAAAGTTTAATTCCTTAACTAAATCTTTGTTCACAAACTTAAGAATGATTATGCAAATAGGGTTTTTGAGTATGTAGGTTTAGGGTTTTTCCATGGATCGAGGAAATGAGATCCCTGGAAATTCAAGTTAATCATTTGCTCCTCATAGAAAATAACAGTCTAATTAACAGTTGGTATGTCCATATCCCAATATGTCCTTCGCTTCTATCCATTATTTCTCATTTTTATGATTTCATGAATTACTAATCTGAATAATTAATTTCAAGTCAACATTATAAGGAGATTTCAACTCAATACCCATTTAATTATCGATAGTATATAGAAATTTTATAATTAATAAAATTACCATTTAACTGAAGAACCCAAAAGGAATTAAGAAGCTGGCCTTGCTTAATTGGAAGAAGTTGCCTCATGGTTGTTGGCCTTGTTCTGAATAATCTTCTTCTTCTTTTTCTTCTTATACGGAATTCCCCTCGCCTTCGCTTGACACTCTCTCACTTCACGCAAATAAACGCGAATAGCTCCATTGCCAAAAGGGTTTGTCTCCGGTGACCCACCGTTCTCTTCATAAGCAGCTCTAAGCCTTCCGATTAGTGCATCAAGACTTCCCCAAGCTTGTCTAAGAGGACACGTACAAGGAGCAGGAGGGTCAGGTTGTCCAAAGAAAGAACACCCAAGAAGATGAACCTTAGTCTTTCCAAACTGATCGAGGTATCGAAGAAATTCGAGTACATGGCTGCAGTTGCACTGTGACAATGAAACTGGGGGTCTCTGGTTCTTTAAGTACTGTCCAAAAGTGTTCCAGTCTCTTCGCTTTTGCGACTCATACCGGCTCAAAGTCGCCGGTTGTTGTTGTTGTTGCTGCTTCTGATGTTGATGATGATGATCGCCGGAGGCAGATCGTGACGACGACCCATCTACGGAATCTTTGCCTCTGTGATCACTAGACATGATAACCCTAGAAGAATTTTTCTTGTGTGTATTTTTGGTAATAGAGAGAGATAGAGAGAGAGGACAGGAAGAAAAGGGAATGGAGGTGAAAGAATAGGTAGTAGTAGTGCAGTGGAGAAAGATGAAAATCACATCTTGGGTCTTCTGAGGAGACATGATATGGGCCCCTATGAAGGTGCTTTTGTTCTTCTTTTTCTTCCTCTCTCTCATTTTTTTTTTTATTATATTTAAATTAAACACTATTTGCATTACCTATATACTATACTTTTTTTAAAATATAATACCTAATTATTGTATAGTATATATACCATCATCAATACAATCATTATCATTTCATGACCACATCCTATGAAACCCCAATGACTCGGTAGTCGGTGCTACTAGCTAGACTGAGTTATTGACTCGGTCTGCTAGCTAGCTTTAATTTAACCAGTTTAATTTCTCATGCAAACCTTAGTTTTTATTTTTTATTTTTTTTTACTGCATGACAGTGACAGAGAAATTAGGGCTGCTTTATATTGATTTATCTAGTTAATTACTGTCTTAATTAAGCAGTTTTACTAGCTATGGTTTTATAGTCTCTCAAATTAAAGATTAGCTATAGCTAGTATAGCTGTGAAAAAAGAAAAAATTATTATTACCACTATGATCAATTCATGACCACTAATTAATAAAGTAATAATAAACAATAATATAATAATCATATCATAATGCTATTGGTGATGTTTCCTTAGTTGATGTCTTTGTCTTTCTGAATTTTTTTTTCTTTTTTCTTTTTTCAAATTTTACTTGAATGGGCTAAAAGACCATCGAATATCAGAGATACCCTTGAATTCTGTTCAGAGAATTTTAAGCTTTCTTTGTCAGGTTTTTTGAGTGCATGTTCATGCATGCCATTCATTCATGCATGGCATGCATGACAAAAATGAATCATGACCTCTATATTAATTGAAAAAACCCCCCCCCCCCCACACAAAAAAAAAAAGAAAAAAAAAAACTCTACACTTAATACTTGCAAAAGTAGGAACTCCCTCTCGGTTGTTCTAGCTAGGGAGAATGTTGAAATTTTGATCTTAATTTAGAGGACAATTTTGTCTAAAGGTACAACCATGATATCATGAATTATATCTGCTTTTTTCTGCACTTGGTTGCAGTGAATATATATGAGGTCCCTACAATATTATTTAATGATATTTGTATTATATTATTTGAATAAACTAATTGCGTTTGATTATTGTATGTTTGTGATCCATTTTTCTTTAGCCTTAAACCTAATTTTGTTGTTATTGCAAATGATAAATCTGTTTTTAGTGACCATATATATATATATAATATATTGGGTACTAGCTAATTTAAATTTTATTTTATTTTTTTGGGTACATTAATTGGGGAAAACTTAAGTACATGCAAGGCAAATGGGGAGCATATATGATGCATGTAACCATTGAAAAAGGTTCCATGTTGATCGAAGACACCCAAGATATTGGTTCACATATGAGCAATGCATGCTACTCGACCTTCTGATCTTCCAAAATTTGTACGTGTCTTGCCAAAACCCTCTAGGTTTAGAATTTTGAATGAAAATAAAATAGAAATAAGAAAACGGGACAAAGAAAATCAAATACACAAGACACAATGATTTATTTGATTCGATCAATTAGTGTAAAGCCTACATTGATGATGAGCAACTTATAAAAGTGACAAAATTTTACTTTGAATTAAAAAGATTAGAGTGTGGCTCTCAAGAAATCCATATACTCGAAACATGAGCTTGGTGATGTTTGGTAAACCAAAGTGGATGGCACGTACAGTATAGTAGAGATTCAACTCAAAGCATCACTCTCCCATCTCCATCATGGTCGAAAATGGACCTCATGAGTGACAAAAGATCAGCACTTTTATATAATCCTAAAACAAGACACGCACAAAACCGGATCGGGTCAGTAAACCTTACAATTCGCCCAAAAAATGGATTATTTGTCATGCCGTGAGCGGATTAAATTCTAGACACCCACATAACAATATCCAAGAAGGTGTGACATACGTTCATCATTTATCATAAAAAAAATTGATAGAAATAAAATAATTAAATTGCTGCCATTCTATATGCCGGTATGTGAATCTTGTATAAAAATTCAGTAAAAATATTATTTATTTATTTATTTCTAGCCTTCTCTTCTCTTATTCAGATAATTATTGTATTATGAGGATCAGCACTTTCTTTAGGCCAATGCAGCAAATAATTAATTAATTAAATATATGCATCGATCATCGAAAAATGGGAAATTCCTCTATGATGATGGTGATACAAATTTATGATCAAAGGTTGAAGAATACAAGACCCTGAAAAGAAGGATTGATACAAATTTGTGAGACATCTTTGTGAGATGGGTCCAACCCTCAGTATATGTCTCTGATATATCATTATGTAGTTAGGAATTCGGGCACAGTAGTCTTTCTTACATGCACCAGTTTTTTGGCATATGCATTCAAGTATTTTACTGTAGCTCTCTGTGAGCTTCATACTCTTTGAGAATCATTAATATTGTACATCTCTAAGAAAACTTTGGCAAAAAAATAGATCCCTTGAACAATTTTTTTTTTCAAATGATACTTTAATTATTTCATGCTTTATGCATAAACAAAATAGTGTATGTTTGGACAAAGAGAATATATGTCATTCTTGTGTGTACTGTCACCCCAGAGCACTGAAAAGGTCTAAAGCCAATTCCTTGGTTGTGTAAATTTTAACAAAGTTATATATATATATATATATGACATGTTTGTTACAGCTTTAATTCTATCCTAGGTAAGTAATTTGTGGCCAAGAATGGAAGAGCTAGCTTTCAAGGAAGCACATTCATATGAAATTGGAATTTGCATGGTTACTTCTTTTTAGTGCATTTAAACTTTTTAGAACATTCACTAATGTTTTGATTTGTGGGTATGTAAAAATTGGCAACATCAGCAATCATGCTTAAATGTTTCCCCCAATTTGGGAACCAATTAATTTGACCCGTATTACTAAACAACGCACTAAAGGCATGTTTGGATGTCCTTAAATGCAAGACAAGCCTGCTAATTTCCATAGTTACGCAATGGATTGGAATATACAAATTAAATGGCAGTTATTTGTGATCGGAATGCACTTTGCGAGGATAAAAGAGCTTCGAGACATTATTGTAGTGCCTGCAGTCTGTGACTCTCCGAAGATCAAGTCAGTAAATTAACTTTAATAATAGTAGCGGCAAGAGAACTTAAGAGAGTCAAGTATTGGCTACTTTTGAGTCTTACTTGACACCTATTTATAGGAGAAAAGAGAGTCCCAATTCCTTTTTGAATTGATCTAAGTTTATAACTTGACATAATATACAGGCCTAGCTTATTTGGGTGAACTTATGCTTACATTTTTATGTACATTTAAAAAAAATATAAATTTTCATTTTACATTTAAAAATTAATTTTTGAGGTGCCAATTTTGGTACTGGCATATCAAATGATATGAATGCATTGAAAATGCACTAATAAGAGAAAAAAAATAATTTAGAAACTAAATTATTATTGAGTTTCGATCAGTTGTAATTAATACTAAGATGTGATTTAGGTTGGTTTAAACCACCATTTCCAATTTTGTTAATTGAAAAAAATTCAGATTCATCAATTTTTCATTAGGTACAATAATTTTTAGTTTAATTAATTAGTTGTTACTTGTCAGCATTTTAAAGGTGAATATAAAGGAGTACTAGCTGATTCCCTCTTCAATGTAAAAAAAGAGGAGAAATAGTTAAGAACATAGGACTTAGGATCCTAGAGGGTAGGGTTATTGTAGGAATAAATAAAATAAACTTTGGGAGCTATTATTACAGATTGAGGGGCCTACACAAATTACTCAGGGGAACTCGCGGAGGAAGGGGAAGAGCATATGTGGCCCCGACCAATTCCTCCCTCCTTCCGCCCATTGAGAGAGAGAGAGAGATTTTTTTTTGGGTGCGGTTTGGCTGCTTGTAATGTATGGTGTGGATTTTTTTTTATTTGGCCTTTTGGCCAACGTAAATCAAGTGTTTTGAAAAACTGACCGTTGGATTGAATATTATTCCTATGTACTACAGGCATGCCGAAAATCACAGTGATCTGACGGTCGATTTATGAGATATAGACTGTGGAAAATTTTAACAGTTTGTATACAGTATAAAAAACTATTAAAATTTCCATAGTCTGTATCTCATAAATCGACCGTCAGATCACTGTGATTTTTGGCATGCCTATAGTACATAGGAATAATATTCAATCCAACGAGTATTTTTTCAAAACACCTGATTTATGTTAGCCAAAAGGCCAAATAAAAAAAAATCCGCACCATACATGACAAGCAGCCAAACCAAGCTCGATTTTTATAAGCTAAATACATGAAATTGCGTGAAGTGAGTTTTTATGAGTATAACTAGTCGTAAAATTAATTTTGAAAATTTGATTCTTCAATTATCTATATATATATATATATATGTGTATGTGTGTGTGTGTATGTGTGTGTGTGTGTGTAATACGATTATTAAAATTTAGAGTGATCTAACAGTCTGTTTTTTAAAAAATTGACAGTTAAAAATGTGACATTTTGAAGAATAAAAAAGTTACTGTTTTTATAGTGACATTTTTCAGAATCCGACTATTGGATCTCTGTGATTTTTTGCTAGCGTGACAGATATAAGAACGATATCTAGTTCAACAGTCAATTTTTAAAATTTTATTTTGAAACTAGTGTTAGGAAGATCACCTGATGCAACCTTGCGTCAGGTGCACCTTATGCTAGCATCTCCAATATAAGGTGACTTCATGGGATCACGTGCAAAATAAATTTTGAAAAAATCGACAATTTGATTAAATATTCATTTTATGTATGTCATATCTGTCAAATATCAAAGTGATATGTGATCTATTTCTAAAAAATGTTCCTGACTTTTGTATTTTCAAAATGTCACTATTTCTTCACAATTGATTTTTCAAAAACAGACCGTTAGATCATTGTGGTTTTTGGTAGGCATGAGATACATAAAAGGGGTAATGGAGGTCACCTAACATAACTTTCCGTTAGGTGCACCTTATACCAGTATTTCCGTGTGTGTGTGTATATATATATACAGTATAAATCTGGTGCGTGCAGAGCGCATGCATCGTCAGTGCATTGCACTCACTGACAGGTGTACATCACTGACAGCCGTGACACAGCGTGTAGTAGATCTAAACTATAACAAGTTTCCCAACTTTTTAAGCAAGCATTGCAGTTTTTATTGACATCGATCATATATGTGTCTCCTCATGCTTTTTTTAAAGATAATTATGTTTTGTTGATTGAGAAAGAGCATTAGCATCCACATAGTACGTACCCTATTGGAAAAAAATTAGGGCAAAGAATCAATTTTTAAGGTGGGGGAATTAGAATCATCAACAGTGAAAACAACATGAGAGAGGTCCGATTCCAAAGTGAAACACTGTGAGTGAACAAATTGAAGGTACTCTTTGTCGGACTATTTGTTGCCCTTTTGATGTTTCATTACTTTAGCCTTTCATATTTTTTATTACTTAAATCGTTTGTGCTCATTTTGGGGGTTTCATAAGTCCAAATGTTTCGTTGTCATTTGGAGCTTTGTCTTCTGGGATTCATGGTTCATTTCTCCTGGACAGTACTTTTGATTTACTTCTTTTTCTTATGATTACGTTTTTACATTAATTTAATCATGAGAGGACGTAGAGTTTTAGCCGATATGAAATGAATATTTTGAAATTTTCTTATACATTTCATGGGTGCCAAAAATTACACTGATTTGATGGTCAGTTTTCCAAATACAAACTATGAAAAATTAACAGTTTTCATTGTTAAATGCTGTCATAGTTATTCATAGTTTGTATTTTAGAAATTGACCATTAGATCAATGCGAGTTTTGACATATACGGAGTATAAGAAAACATGCATGGCATGTATAAGAAAAATATTCAATTCAACAACTGATCTTTCAAAATACACATTCTACATGGACTAAAAAGTTAGATCCTTACATAAGCCTACGACAGATATATATATATATATATATATGGGTCACGTTCTCCTTACACCCTATTGACAACTCATTTTCAAAAGTCCATTTTAGGTCGAATATTTTGAGAAACTGACTCTTATATATGTTTGTCATGTATGAAAAAAATCGGAGTGATCCAACGGTTAGTTTTTTAAAAATATCATTGTGAAGAACTATTATATTTTTTATTAATTAAAAAATCCAGTTTTTAGAATATATTTTTTATTAATTAAAAACATCCAGTTTTTAGAATATATTTCTTAAAATCTAAGTGTTGGATCGCTATAATTTTTAGCATATGTGACATGCATAAGAAATGTATTGAATCCAACGGTTGGATCGTCAAAATATTTATCATAAGTAGTGTTTTGAAAATGAAGTGTAAGCATAGCTGTCAAAATAAGGTGTGTCCCATCATATATATATATATATATATAAGAATCGATCCTGTAAGGATGTCGTTACACTTCTAATCATTAGTCAATCCTTTCTGCATGGGAGCAATAGAATAGATATTTTGAAAAACCCCGACCATTGGATTAGATAATTTTCTATGATTGTCAAGTATGCCAAAAATCACAGTGATCCGATAATCAGTTTTAAAAATACAGTCCGTGAAACACTTTGACAGTATTTATCGTTGGATGCTATCAAAGTTGTTTAAATATCTGTATTTTAAAAACCAATCATTGGATCACTGCAATTTTTGGCAAAGATGATATACATATGAAGATTATCCAATTCAACGGTCGGTTTTTCAAGATAACTCTCCCGGTCGGTTTTTCAAGATAACTCTCCCAGTGAAAATGGCCGATGATAAAAAAACAAAAGAATCTCCTTACAAAATCGAAGTGTATATATATATATATATATATATATATATATTTCCAATCTATCCAGCAAATAGAAATATTTCCGGAGGCTTCAACGGTCTAATTAAAGTTCAAAGACAATTCATTGCATGGAGGGGTCCACTTACACATGATTTTATTGATAGGTAAACAGGGGCGGAACCAGGATTTGGACTCGGGGGGAGGGAAGGCTTTTTTTTTCTTCTTTTTATCAATTTTTGCAAGAAAATTATCAAATAATAGACCTTTAAAAGACACATAGAATACGCATAACAAATTACAAACCATAAGTTTGTAATACATTGATTGATACTTATGAGACATGAAATTTAAAAGAAAATTGTGAATAAACGCAAGCTCATGTAATTACAGTCAAATCATATTGAAGAAAGATCAAATATCAAATCAAAATACATGTTTCAATTGGTTCACCCAAAACCTCCTAAAACCATGCCACAATAATCAATCATAAATAGGATTTTCATTAGGCTTTTCCCAAACCTCCTATCACTACTGCAAATATATCACAAGCTAATTTAATCAACCAATTAGATAAATAAAAACTCAATAACAAATACGAACAATAAACCCATCAAACCACATTACACATGCCTTTTTTTTTTTTTAAATAAATAAGCTATTCTCCAATCCCAAACATTTAAGTTCAACAATTGAACTACTTATTTAATTAGATTTGGGATTGGGCTACTTATTTGGATTGATGATGGGCTAACTTTGACTACTAATTTGGACTCCAATCTATTTTTTACCGGTCTTATAGTAGTAAAAAATTTGGCATTAGAGCATGGATAACTAGACTGTCCATAATTTAGGGAGGCTAATTTGATTTTCTTGCTACTTTATACATATATAACATATACATATATAGTATATATATAGCAAAGAAAAGTGAAAAATCGGGGCCCCCGTCCCATACACCTAGTTCTGCCCCTGCAGACATACTTATCATCTAACTATTTTGGACCTGCCATATACCCAACCCCAAAATTGAAAATATGAAATCGAAATACTCTTTCGAATATTTCTCCCCAAAAGAAAGAGATTAAAGCTATTAGAATTAAACTGAGATCTTTATTACATATATAAGGCATGATTTTTAATTAACTAACTCTTTTATCAACAGATGGATGTATTATCCGGAGAATTTTCAGAATTGCTGAGATGCTTAGTTACGGATATTCAATTTATAATGAAAACTCAAACATGCATGGCATGGGAGAAATGTAGTGTGAGCAATAAGATATCCATATATGCTTAGTACTCCTGCAGGTTCCTAATAGATACTTCTCATGCAATTACAGTAGGAAACAAGTTACTACTCCCCTCGGGAAGAGAGAGAAATGTTTTTTGACAGCGTACGGAAATTTCCACTTGAATTTTGTCAAGTAACCCTCTTTTAGATTGTTCTAAGAATATTTTTATTCATAATTAACCTTGCCAATAGTAATATAGATACCATCCGGAATTAATTAGTCCAGTTGGTAGGAAGATCGAATAGGGTTTAAAGTCGTTAATCTAAATTTTGAAACTTAAAATAGCTATCATATTGTATATATGATTCTTATAATTGATGTTCTTTTATTATATTCAATAAAAAAATAAAAACCTGAGTACCTGATTATTATAAATAAAATAAAAAAACGATTAATTAAGTTTAAAACACAATTATGCTATATAAAAAAAAATAAAAAAATAAAAAAAAAATTGAAGGAACCTGACTTATAAATTAAGGTACTTAATCCACGCAATATACATAAACGTACTTAATCCACATACTATCCACTCCTCGTGAAGCAGAAGTTTCAGTTTCTATCTGCTCCCTTCTAGTATGAGTTTGAGTGTGATGGAATCAAGGGCGAGGCAACAAATGATCTGCCCCCCTTGATTTTTTTAAAAAAAAAATTTATACTTTATAAAAATTTAAAGTACTGTATGTGCCTCCCCTCAATTATTGTTTTACTCTTCCTATTACTTTCATATCCATCTTTTTTCTTATTTATTTTTATTTGGATTATATATCCATAAGGCCCTAACATAAGCTTTTTACTTTATGAGTTTGGATTTACCAATTATATGGACTTAGATCACCATGTAGTGATGGTTCTGATGTGGCCAAATCTATACTAAGACTACACTAAAAAGTAAAAATCAATAGAAAATCAAAATATCTAAGTCAATTTTAGAAATAATAAAAATACTGAAATGTTAATAAATCTCCATATGACCAGCTGCAAAACAAATTTTAAAAAATTGACATTGGATTAGAGACCCCCCATATGTGTGTCGGGCGTGCCAAAAATCACAGTGATTCCACAATCAATTTCTAGAAAAAAAAAAATGACCACAAAAAAATGATGATATTTTGAAGAATTGAATAGTCATTGTTTTTTACGGTGACAAGTTTTTAAAAATTGGCCGTTGGATCACCATGATTATTGCTCAAAAAATGAGTGAAAAACATGGGATTATTGTTAAAAAAAATTATTTTTTATTTTTGTCCTTTAATACCCAAGTTAAGAGAAATAACTAAGGACCTTTAGATCATCTCAAGGCCTTGTGGGGCGCCATCTCAACAGTGGATCACTACATGGTGATCTAAGTTCAGATCACTAGCAAATTCGGACTCTTTATACCACTAGGTGTAAGATTTTTTTTAACATAACAAATAAATAAAGAAATTTCGAAATCTCAAGCACATCATGCTATTAAATTGAGAAGCTCTAAACTCAAGACCTCTTGGATAATTTTTTTTTCCTCCTTATACCCATTGCTACTACTATTATGGATGGAGCATTTTCTGCTATAAAGATCGTAAAGAATTGATTACGTAATAAAATAGGAAATCAATTGATCATGTTTAATTGTATTTATTGAGAAAGAGGCATTTGTTTGCGTTAATGATGAAGCCATCATAGAATGCTTTCAAAAGATAAGATCCAGGACAATTGTAAATATATTGAACTGAAATGTGATTTGACAAATATCAATGGATTGTAAATTTTTACAATTTTTTATTTCTTTTCTACATCAATCTTACAAAAAAAAAAAAAAAAAAAAAAATTGTACAAAATTGGTTTTTATTTTTTGGATTAGGATAAAATAGTAACAATCAATTAAAATTCACCTCTCATGAACATAATTTCTTGCTTCGCCCCTGGATGGAATCGAAGGAAACTAATATAATAAAAAATTGGGATATTCCTTCTTTAATAATAATATTATCTTTAAAAAAAAATCTCACAACTTATCACTCAATATATAATATTTATATTGCTTCCTTGGGATAATTTCATTTCATGTGAAACATCTTTTTGGGCACAAACTTTAGGAAAATAGACAAACACTGTGCACTTACCCGCATAAAAATATTGAGAAGATCTTGTGTGGGACATAATTTCTAAAGCTTTGCAATGTATTCCATCACCACACGTGGGTTGTGGGACCCCATGTTTCTTATCAAAGAAAAGAATCATTACTTCTTGTTTTGTTTTTATTTTCTCCTTATTCCACTAAAGAAAAACCATTGGAGCAATGCTAAACTCCCCTTCTAGGGTTTTCATTTTGGATCCCGTTTAGATGCATGTATGGATTCAAATTTCAGAGCATTTCTAATAGAAGTGCTATATGTAGTAACATTTCCACTAAAGAATAACCATGGGAGCAATGCTAAACTCTCCTTTTAGGGTTTTCATTTTGGATCCCGTATAGATGCATGTATGGATTCAAATCTCAGAGCATCTCTAATGGAAGTGCTATATGTAGTACTATTTCAAAAAATTAGTATTGATAATCAAATAATTTGATCGAATGGAGTACTAGTTGGAGTGCAAATCAAATGGCACTTACCATCTCTGCCCACCCAATTTTTATATATTCAAAAAGGTAAGAAGAGTCAAATTTTATCATTAATGCACTGAAACACATGAGTATCAAAATTTGACATACTAATATCATTTTGTATTATTATGGGTGCTAAATTTTGACTTTGGCACATCAAATGTCATGAATGCACTAGAGATACTCTTATAGGACGGAACCCATCTATGTATTAAAATAAAATTCAAAATGGAATCCCCATATCTAAGATTTGGTTTTTTCATAGCATTGCGTATGAATTAACCTAAATATTTTCTCAATAGAAGAATCATAAGGTGCACTTGTGGTCTATAAAATCTTATCATTGTGGAAAGCAAAATTTTAAAGGGATGGACTCAAACGTTTATCTTATGAACCTTAACAAAAATGAACGGCGGTGCCGAAGCATGTGGTAGGTGAAATTAAGCTGAAAGCTACATGGTTGAGATACATTCAAGGACAGATTTAGCTTACTCCTTTTATTTTTTCTTTGTCTTTAATCTTTATTGCTGCCAATGAAATATTAGCGTATGAACATGTTGACAAAGTAAACTAAAGTCACATTTTTTCTTTTTCTTTTCCTTTTTTTTTTTTTTTTTTTTTTTTTTAAAAAAAAAAAAGCTTTTCGGCCATCCTATCTATTTCAACCGTTCTATATTTTTCATCCTGACATAGTCTTCGATCTAATAATTGGAGTCAAGTGAGCATCTTAGACATAATTGAGTTAGGACTCACATTATTCATTAAAGCCGCACTCAAATCATAAAAGGATGACACGCCAGGCTAAAAAATGAAAATTGATTAAAATGAATAATTGAATGGCATCTTCTACTCCTTATATCTTTATCTTTTTAAGTAACCCTACGTGTCAATCTTTTAAATACATGTCTGTTTCTTGACAAGGACTTATGGCTTGTTTGGGAATTTTGAAAACTGGGTCTGACCAGTTCTGAATTTTTTTGTTATATGGTTTTTATGTTAACCAGCTTACAGTTGGTTTGAAAAAAACTGTATTTATACCTTATTTTCTTGAACTAATCTACAGAAAAAAAATGCACTTACTAAACAGTACTAAATAAAAACCAGACAGACTTCTCCTCAGCTAGTCAAGTTCTTAAGTGTGCCAAACACTGCCTTAGGGTTCACAAAGAATAAAGACGTGCTTCATAAAATCAACATATATTTGATCATAGGAAAAGGGATGGTCAATTGCAATTGACATTAATTAGCACGACAATTTTCAAGTAACTCAAGCACCCTTTGTGATATTGATATTAATGGAGATGCATTTTTGGGAAACTCAAGCATATATGAATTCATATAGTTTATAATATTGGGGTTGAATTGGACATGCCTAATTAATTTAATTTAATCCCACTTATGAAGAAATGGATCCAAAAAAGTACCTATTGAACCTTAATGGCACTTATTGGCGGCACCCACTTAAACTTAATGACACTGATTAGTAGCACCCACTTAGCACGCTAAGTGGAAATTATGGTGAAATTTAAGGGTGAGTTAAAATTACGTCTCTTTTCTTTTTCTTTTTTTTTCTTTTTTTTTTTTTTTTAAATTTGAGGAAAGTTAAAACCTACTCAAGCTAAATCTCTCATACTATCTCCCCAAATGATAGAAATAATTTCTCGATCAATTTGGGATCCTCTACTTGAATTTTTTTGTGTTTGGATTAATTTGCTTGAATACTAAAGCCATAACACAATATTATAACACATGCCCATCATTTAGATGATGTGTCATGATCTTAGTATTCAACCAAACCCATGCAAGAACATAAAAATCCTAACAGAAAATCCAAACTCTTAGATGATTAGGTACCTAAACACAGAGAAATCAAAATAGAAGATCCGGCTAATTTCTCTATGAAAATTTGATTCCTGGCCAATTAAATAATATTGTTTTTTTAACTGATAGCCAAAATTTGTCAACAAATCCTCAGCTTGATTTTCTTCTATGTAAATATGATTAATTTTAATAATATACCATTTTCTGAGATAATATATCCTTCTATAGTCATAAATAATAATGTTAATGGCTTTAAATTCTTGACTTTATTGTTACCAATGAAATATTAGCGTATGAACAGGTTGAAAATTTATTAGGCAAAGTAATAGAAGTCACTCTCCAACAATCTTTTGAAGGATTTTGGTGGCATTAATTGCATCTTTTTGCCATTTCATTCATCTCAACTCCTGTCCTAGATGGAAAAAGACAACTCCAGTTTGTCCAACTTAATTCATTCCTGATCGAAGTGCTTCCTTTTTCTCCTAAAGTTAGATGTTTGCTCCATTATTGACCCCACCTCCATATTTTCTCTTGGCATCACTCATATCAGTATGCGTGAGATGAGACCCACCAAATGGTTCTTTATAGAAATATTGGAGTGAAATGGGTTTCTGATGCTGTGCTCTTGGGGTGCACCTATTTGTCTACAATATTCTTCACCATACAAACCTATAAGCCTTTTGAAAAATGTTTTTACTTGTAAGATATCTTGTCATCTCATATATATCAACCCTATTTAATTTATATATCTTGCTCTAGCTTTTAGACATTAAATAAACCAAAATATAAGGAATAATTTTTCATATTTCAATTGACGTGATCGGTATCCTTTTATATAATATATATACATGGGTGAGTGACAAGGGCATATCATATCAATTGTCATAGCATGCAAGTAACATGATATATATGCTACATCAATCGCGTAATATCAATTAATATAAAAATAATAATCAAAATTTTAATATGTTTAGCATTATATTTTATTTCTGGTAGGTATCATGAATACCGTAACATTGTAATCTTTCAAAAATACTTAAACCCTTTGTGTGCTTAGTTGAATCAAACTTCTAACCTCGACCTTTAAACTTGAGATCACCGGATATATCGACCCGCTAGTTTGTTGCTAGACTTAAAGATGACGTCATCTACAATTATCATGACAAATAGTGTGCATAAATTGAAATAAAGAATCATTTGATAAGAGTCATATCTCATTTCATTTTAAAGTAGCACGCTTGATTCGTTTGATACTGAGTTGATCTGAAAATAACGTTTTCCGAAATCATCACATCAAAATAGTACGTGTTTGCGAATTAAAGCAGGACCATTGAATTAAAATCCCATCTCCATATTACAATCGATCAAACCCTAAATGTCACATCGATCTCACAATTAAATTCAACATTACTATTAAAACTGAAGTGCATAATTATATAAAATCCACCCTTTAGAATTATATAAAAAGTGGTGAAAACTTAATCCAATGAACCTCTTTTAATCCACATGGGAGTGAAAATATATATGAGATGAATCCACCAAGTGAATTATGCATGTTATGAATTAGAATCATATCCTCTGTTTGGGTTTGCTTGGTGCTTGGGTGATGTATCATGATCTGAATCATCTATACATCACCCAAGTGAAAAAGCAAAACATCCAGATCATGAAACATCATCCAATCATATCCAGGCCTAAGCAGAGGATGCAGACTCGCATGTTATAAATTATGGAAGAAATTTTAAAAAGAGCAACATTTTTCTACCTATGAACATGGAGTCAATAGTTATATATATATATATATATATATATATATATATATATATATATAGAG
>JAESVK010000728.1:50706-72999 GCA_017140935.1 Hamamelis virginiana | reverse complement strand
TTTTAATTTTTATGAATTATTTTCTCCATACAGTAAATAAAATTCATAATAAATAAATAAATAATAAAATAAAATCATAAAATTTTACTAATTTGCTTGTAAATACATTAGCAATCTAGGATGAACACTACATGTAGAAATAATAAGGCTACACAATTTTTTAGTGAAAAATAAAATAAATGGCTAACTAACATAAGGGTTCAAACTGTAACAAATCAAAACTACAAATGATTAATATATTGCAAAATGACTCTTGTTTCCCCTAAAAGAAAAGTAAAATGACTCTTGTTCATACAAGGAGTATGTTATAAGACGTACATTGCGTAAAGTTGTATCGGACTAATTGTAGAACAGATTTTGAAAAACCCATCATTCAATTAAATAACATTTTTATAAATGTCATGCATGCAAATTAAAAATCATAGTGATCCAATGATTAATTTCTAAAAAAAGGACCGTGAAAACTAGTAATATTTTGAAGAACAAAGAAATAACGGTTTTTTAGAGTAACACTTTTTAGAAACGAATTGTTGGATCATTGTAATTTTTGGCATACATTATTACATTAAAAGGGTATCTAATTCGGTGGTTGATTTTTTTGACATATATGGTATGTATAAAAGAAATATTTTATCAAACAATATTGTATTTGACAAAATGTGACAACGAGATAAGGTTGAATATAAGAGTCGAGAGTTTTACTCCAAATATAATTTGTCACCACCTCATTATTTAAAATTCCTTCACTTAGATTTTAACTCCCATGAATATTTAACTTTATGACAACTTCAAAAGTTTTATATTAAGGCCCATACCCAAAAAGACCAAACTTTATGCATAAAACTAAATTTACAGAGGGATAACATTATCACAAGATAGGAGCATTCATTAATAATGGGCCAAGGTCATGACTTCTTTGGCTAGTTGCATTTAAAGAAAAATGCTTTAATAAAAAAAAATGCTACTATTTATCATTGTTAGTAGCATCATGATTCATGTACACATGTTCATCTTTAAAGACATTTTTATTTCGATTAAACTCGTGTGTTTTAAAATATATATAATCAAAAAATTGAACATGCGTGTATCGTCAAACAGTTGTTGTTAGCATTTCGATTAAACTCGTGTGCTTTAAGACATTTTTGTCTGCCAAAAATCACAGTGATCCAACGGTTGGTTTATGAGAAAACTGACTGTGAAAAACTATGACTTTTTGTTCTTTAAAATGTTATCATTTTTTCACAATTAGTTTTCTTAGATAACAACCGTTGGATTACTGTGATTTTTGACAGACATGACATACATAATTGGGGTATCTAATCCAACGGTCAGTTTTCTAAAATTTGCACCGCAAGTAGCTCTAAAGAGGGAATTTGATGCAAGAAACATCAGGTGCACCTTACATTAGCACTTTTGTATATATGACAATTTAAGGACCGGTCCTTAAATTAAGTTAAGGCCCACTCACCATTTTCTTACATATGAAAGATATTTTGAAAAGCCAACCGTTGGATTAGATAATCTTCTCGTGTATGTCATGTCTGTCAAAAATCACAATGATCTGACCATTGGTTTTCAAAATACACTTTGTGTAATACTCTAACAATATTTACCATTGGATGAAGTAACAATTGTTTAATAGTCTGTATTTTGAAAACTAATGGTTGGATGACAGTGATCGATTTTTGGCAAACATGACATAGATAAGAAGATTATTAATTAATCAAACAATCAGATTTTTAGAATACATATTCTAATGTTGAGTGGACCTTAATTAAAATTAAGGACCGGTCCTTACTTGATCATTTATGTGTGTGTGTATATATATATATATATGCAGAAATAATCATTTAAGGACTAGTCCTTAAATTAATTTATGGTACGTCCGCTCACCATTTTCTCATACAAGATAAGTATTTTAAAAAACCGATCGTTGGATTGGATAATCTTCTTATGTATGTCATATCTGTCAAAAATCACAGTGATCCGACAATAGATTTTCAAAATATAGTTCGTGAAACACTCTAACAGTATTTACCGTTAGATATTGTAACAATTGTTTAACAGCCTATATTTTGAAAACCAACCGTTGGATCACTATGATTTTTGACTGACATAATATAAATAAGAAGATTACTTAATCCAACGATTGATTTTTCAAAATACTTATCTTAATGGTAATTGGACCTTAAATTAAGGTTAAGAATTGGTCAGATCATTTATGTGTGTGTATATATATATATAATTTTCATACCACTTATAATTCCTTATTTTTATAATTACAAAATATTCTATTTTTATATCTATATTATACCCACTTTTTTATATTTATTAAATATTTTGACAAAGCGAGTAGAAAAGAAAGGAAAAGAAGGAAAATATTTTGTTTCAAGTCATGGGAACCACGTTGCTCCGTATTGAAAACGGTTGCTCCGTATTGAAAACGGCCTCGTTCAATCTAGGAACCGTACAACAGTAAACACATAAAATACCAAGGTCATAATCGTCATTTTCTCACAAACCAAGCTTACCGGTTTCCGGAACAAACTAGTCATTCTCTAAAATACCAAGGTCACTTTAGTACTTTCACTCCATCGTTTCCACTGAACGAATAATGATGCCTGCAAGAATGCCTTGCAGAGTTGGCAATGTCGTCTTCCATAGCCGATCTGATGTAGCTCAAGAGTACCTCTCTCACTCTCTCTCTCTCTCTCTCTCGGCAGTTAAGCTGCTCCCATCTTACCACCTACTCTCTCTCTCATCGTTTCTTCATTTATTTTGTTCATTCATTCTTTCACTCATTCACATACATTTATTTTCGCCATTAAATCTCCTGCTCTCTCTCTCTCTCTCTCTCTCTCTCATCCTGCATCTTGTAGTCCTAATAAGCTCAGAAACCTAGAGAGAGCAAGTTGATTGGGGAGAGTGAAACTGGGAGAGAAGAGAGAGGATGCCTCTGGTGAGGTTTGAGGTGAGGAACGAGTACGGCTTGGGATTGCCTGAGCTGTACAGAGAGGCGAATAGGGAAGATCCTAAAGCTGTTCTTGATGGTGTAGCTGTTGCTGGCCTTGTTGGGATCTTGCGTCAGTTAGGCGATCTCGCTGAGTATGATTCACTCCTCTTCTCTATATCTTCAATTTATTTGTTTCTTAATTTGGAACACACACAGGCCTATATATTTATATGCATATTTTAATTTGCAATGTTAAATTTACTTGATGTTCGATTAGGTATTGTAAGCTGCTGTCAGTTGGAATTTGAAAATTTTTAGTGCTTATTCGTGTTGACTGTTGAGTTCATCGAAGCTTATCCGCAAATTTATAATAAAACTATAATTTAGACTCTGTTTGGTTGCTGATGAAGAAAGATATATCTAAATTTTGAATTTTTTTTCCTCTCTTTCCTAAACTGTTTAGGACCGGAGAATACGACAAACATCACTCAGCTGAACATAATACAACTTTTTTGGCTCAGTTGAGTTCAGTATTTCTTTTTCCGGAAACAAATACTGCAGAGGACACAAGGCTAGAAATATATTTTTTTCTTTTCTTTTCCTTTGTTTTCTCAGCAACCAAACGGAGGGTTATAATATCTTCCTGAAAAGTTTTAAGTAAGACATTGGATTCTCGAACTGAACTTGCATGCAAATTCTCCTTTCTTTCTTCCACACATCTTACTTTAAATTTCATGCATTTAGGGGCTTTAGTTGCTAGTGTGAATAAATTCACAAAGCCTGTGATGGTCACCTGTTTGCACTGGGAATCTTGGTGATCTATAACTTAAGACTTCATATTCCTGAAAAAAAAAAAGAAGAGAAGAACATTTCATATAAATACCAATATAAATGACTCAAATTTAATTTTGGTAAGAATAATTTTTGAAATTTTGTATCAAGTTATTGTTGAAAATGACATTTTAAGCCAACAGCCCTATAGGGAATCTCAATACCCTCTCCTCTGATACTGACCGCATGTCAAGGTGAATTCCTGAATCCTCTAGCGATTGGCTTATCCTATTCTGCCTTGGTCTTTCTTGGATTTGGCCTAATCAATCAACCTATAGAATGGTATTTGTTAACCCGTTGATGCTTTTCATTGTGATTGTTCTAAATTGTTGGGTATTAACAAGTTCCAGAGCAGCTTTCTTGGCCTTGCTCTTTTGTGCATCACCAACCTTGCTCCCTGAATTATCGTCTCTAAAGATTTAAACTTATTTCTGAACTTGATGAGGTTATGAATGTTTCTTTCAATGGAAAATGATTTGAAACCAATATTCAAAATTTGAATTTCCATATTTTGGTGCCACAAAAAAGATATCAGTGCCTGTAGATTGGTGGATGTATCGCCAGCCTTGGTTTTTAAACACTGCAGTTTCTCATCAAGATCCATCCATCTAGGTAGTGAAACGTTCTTTGAGGGCCATATGTTGCCTTGTCAAGGATCAAATTTGCTGAATAGGATAACTTCTATTTCTACTAATATCTGTTAAACTTCTATAAACTCATCCTTACCAATACAAAGGCGTTTCCCCATTTTTCTAAAGGTAAGAAGTGTTCAAATTAGTAATTACTTGAGTGTATCATTAAATTTTCAAGTTTCTAATGTAATATTCAATTAGAAACTATCACATAATTTTAAAATTGGATTTTTCAATAAATTGGAAGATCGTCCTTCAGTCCTGATTACAAGGGAAGATTATATATGAAGTTCAAAAACCTAGGAACTTTAAGAAGCCTAAACTTTTGAGTTTTTACAAACCTGCAAAATATCATAAACAAATAGGATAGACACCAAATTGAAGAGACCCTCCGTTGTTTGTTGAATAGAGAAAGTGAAAGCATGAAGAAGAGCACGGCATTCTGTAATCAGAGCTGACGCAGCTATTATGAAAAACCCAATTTCATTAAATTGAAATTATGTATCAAGTTCTTGTTGAAAAGTTAGTTACAAGGGAAGATTCCCTGTAATGGAAAGCTGTAAAGGTATGAATGGTCATGACAGCTGGATTCAGGCAGATTTCATATGAGATGAGCCACACCAGATGATTTGGAGTTCCATGAATATAAGATTAATGTCTGAAAATAGACAAGAAAATAGAAAAAGGGCAAGAAACTCTGTCAAAATTTTCTTCCCCTCACTTTACCTTTGAACCTAAAGTTCTTTCCACACACACACACACACACACACCCACACACCCACACACATATATCGCTTAGAAGAAAGCTGGTAGTGAAGATCTCTAATTGAGAAAGCTGCAGATCGCTAGTCTGCTAAATCAATCAGATCGAGTCAGAGTTGGGCGTTTTGGATCAATCAGCTAGTTCCTTTGATTGATTTTTGAGATGTAGGTCTTGCTGTCTAGGTATCTACTGTGGCAGATCTTTGTTTATTGTTCTTAAGGGGTGCTCAAGCAGGGTTACTAGAGGACAATATCATAGCAATTTGCAATCCAGATTGAATGATCCAGTACGCTGTACACCTAGCTTCTAAATAAGCCTACCCTGTTGTTGTTCAATGTATCAGAGTACATGTTATAATGGGTACCCATTCCCATTTTGCATACAAAGAGATCCATGTTCCAATTTGCAGGTGACATTTCCAAGCAGGATAAGTGATGAGGACACGTGGAGAATGTTTTCCTGGGTTATCTGTAACACACTATTAACATTATTAGGTGTTAAATATGAAATTAATGCCGTGCAGTCATATGCTAAATTGTTCAAAATAGAAGGTACCTCTTCCTCCTAAAATTTAAAATTTGTTATTTTATCTTTCCTTTTCTTTTCTTATATAATCTGTTCAGTTATATGTGAAAGATAGGTCTCTAGGATCTCGGTTGAAAACTTCCTCTTCTTTAATAAGAAATAGTAAATTCAAGGGTTCCACCTTCCTTTTGTTGATTTATTCTACTTTTCAGTTATTTATCCTTGTAGAGAATCATGCTTGAGCCTAGAGGTTCAAATATGAGCATTGTGATGACCTGCTGTAAAACTTTTATATGGCTACACATGTGTTGAACCAATTATAGACTTGTAGTATTAAACAGAAAAAAATTTCATTACTTTTTAAGGACAACTGCTGTGGTATAGTATTAATTCTATGTCAATATTTGGGAATTTGTTTGTATTAAAATTTTAGTGATCAAACAATTCATCAAACATTTCAAGTCTTTCCTTGTAATCTTTGCACATAATATGTATCACACAATATTATTACTGAGACAACATCTTTGACGTCTTGTAGATTTGCAGCGGAGGTATTTCATGGCTTACAGGAACGAGTGATGACTACAGCTTCGAGAAGCCATAAATTGAAGGTCCGTGTACAACACATTGAAGCTGCACTTCCTCTGCTCGAGAATGCTGTACTGGCTCAAACAAGCCACTTACATTTTTGTTACACAGTTGGTATGGCTCACTTATCTGTGATTTACTCTGATATTTCTGTTATTTCCAAATTCCTTCATAGGCATTTTGTATTTGAATAAATATTATTCTATTTAGCACTAAATTGATCACACATTTTTGTCCAACAAATAGTATAATTTTTTCTTGATTGGCGGAGGGTTAGATAGCTTTTCATTCTTATTTCTAAGACTGATTATCACGAGTTCAAGCTAAGAGATGTGCTTGAGATCATTTAGATTTGATTGGAATTAGATCAAAAGATATTTCTCTTTCCTTTGACATTTTCTGATGTAAAGCAATATACTCAAGACATGCAGTCAAACTGTCCTATGACTTTTTCTAATTTGAACCAGTTTACTCTAGACATATGCACAACCTTACTGAGCTTAGGTGGATCTGATCATCACTTCTTTTATTAGTCCTACTTCCACACCAATCTGAACAGATGCTATGATGACCTAAACAACCCAAGTGTAGAAAGAGAGCGCGAGAGCAGCAATTTTTGAAATATCGTAAAAGTCCAGACTGCCTTGAGAGCTCCTATGTATATGAACGCAGGTGTATATTATATATTAGTTTATGCTTGTTGATATGTGAGTGTATTATAAAAAATCAATATTCTAAGAAATACTTACACGAATTTAATGGAGTACTATTGTATGTAGTAAGGGGGTGGTGCTCCTAATGCATAGAGTGGTCAACTTTTGATTCTATTGTTTATAGTCAAGATTTCATTGATATTACTTCAGCTTCCCCAGTGATTCAAATCATTTATGAAAAGCAGTTACTTTGCAGGTTCTGACTGGCATGCTCGTATTCGAAGTGAACAAAATCAATTCATCTACAATGACCTTCCACGATTTATTATGGATTCCTATGAAGAATGCCGTGATCCTCCACGTTTGCATTTGCTTGATAAGTATGGCCAATTATATATGGCTTTGTGTATTTAAAAATTAATGGAGAACAAGTAGAGTCAGCTATTGAAGTCTTAATTTTGATCCTACTAACTGCTTAATATTTACCCCCTCAAATTTGCCTTTCAGATTTGATTCTGGTGGTCCTGGATCGTGCTTAAGAAGATATTCAGATCCAACCTTCTTTAAGAGAGTATCAGCTAGCTCTGATGAGGCAAATGCTGATAGAGCTCAAAGAGATAAGAAGGCTCGTAAAAGTAAGGTATGTATTTAGTTAATGACGAAACACAGCTGCACAATTTTAACCATCGCAAGAAGCTTCTATCTAATTTAGTGGGGTACTCTCAGATTCATGTTATTTAACTTGTTTACTTTGTGCTGATCTTTAACAAATGTCTTCTTGGACTTCCATGAGTTATCATTATTGTGGGTGAATTTGCATCATGACATTCTTCATGGATAAATGGGCATGGTTAGTCATAATTAAGACCATGAAATGGAACGATGCTATGATTTATTTCTTTAAATGTGGGCAAAATAAATTTTTTTTTTTTCTTTTTTTTATTCCTGTGCAAAATAATTTAGGGTTGATAAAACTCAATTTCTTTCTATGATGCTTCTTTATGAACTTATATCTCAAAAGAATAATGTCAAAATGAACAGAAAAAGAGATCACGGCAGAGGAATGGAGAACTATCACGTGTTGCCTCAATATCCAATGGCAGTGGCAGGTACTCCATTTGTATTCATACATGTGTGTATTGTTGTAAAATATAATTGCTGAAAATGTTCAACCTGTGTATTTTTATTTTTATTTTTATTTTGAGGTTGGCTCAGAATCTGGAGCTATGTTCAGTTATATGAAATTCAAGAGTATGTGATTTGTCTTTGCAGGATGCAGTTTGCTTCTCCAAATGTTTGTGGGCGAACATCTCCTGCTCAGTCTGTTTCCACAATTGACATGACATTGAAATCTGAACTGGGAGACCACTCACATTCTTTTGATTCAAGAACTGGGTCTGGATATATAGAATGTGTTTTCCATGCGGGTACATCCATGCAACCTGAAGAACAGGAACCTAAAGAATCTACCTCTTCTGGGTTATCAATGCAGCATAATGATACACTTGATTCGGCTTTTCTTGACGAACAAACCAGAGTTGAAGATGATGATTTCACACACGTCTCATTGCAAGAGCAAACTGCCCCCAGTTCATCTTGTGTTACTTGGGATGAAAAGACAGAGATAGTGGAGCCTGAGGCTCAACAATGCGATAGTAGTGATGAAGCTCCTGCGGTGCTCCCGACAAACCCTTGTATAGATACGCAGGATAGGGGAGCTGGTAACCTTAGAAATGTTGATCAAATGGATATCCTGTTTGATGTTGAAAACACTCCAAGATCAATCTCTGTTGGGAACCAGCTTGATGAAATCGAAAGTGAAACAGACAATTATATGGATGCACTTAACACGATTGAATCAGAATCTGAAAATGATTTTGATTGCCAAACAAAACGAGAAGTGGAGCAATACTCCTCCAACTTCAACAATTCAGACATAGAAGATGGAATGCATGGGATTACGGAACTTAATTCAGACCATCATCCATCTAATTTTGAGTCTCATACTGCATCATACTCTTCCTCAAACAAAGGAATGTCCTGGGATTTACCTAACTCAGTTTCCTCAGAGAGTTTCACCTGTGAACAGTCACCTCAAATTGCTGGAAGATGTTATCCAGACAGTTCACTGGGCATTGATCCCTGTAAAAACAGTGATATTCACAATAGTTCTAAATTAGAATCTGTTATTAGTGATCCATCATCCTCTGGCTCCACAATTCCCAATTCACAGGATCTAATGGGCAACAAAGTCATAAGCAGTGTTTATGAGTGTCAAGAATCTCCTGCTGAATTTTCCGGCACTAATTCAATTAAATTCTGGACAAATGGTGGCCTGTTAGGACTTGAGCCATCGAAACCTCCGGATATCAGTGTGTCAAATGCTGTAAGTCAGGATTCAGTCACTGGTAGTAAAGATGACACAATAAGCACGTCAGGTCGCACTGTTACGCTCAAGGACGGTGAACATACTGGGAAACCGAGTATACTGGTCAATAACTCCAAAAGCATCGAAGAGGATCCAAGTGCTAAATGCTCCACATCATGCCACAACAATCAAGAAGACGATACTTCCATTAAGAAGAAATTGTGGGGAATTTCACAAGCCAATTTTGATGCCAAACTTGAAAGATCTGATGATTCTCCTCATAGTAATAGATTTAATCATGTCCGTGAGTGCGATTTGAATGAAGCCAGTGTAATGACACCAGGAACCGAATTGCCAGTCACTCAAGATTTCAAAGCCACATCTACCGAGGCCAACCAGGGGAATGATCAAAACTCATCTCTGATGTTTGGACTAAGCCAGAGATTACTTGTGAATGGTTTTCGAAGAAAAGTATCACTTGTACATGATGACAAATCTGAACCAGCTAGCTCTGTGAAATCTGGTGTAAATGAGAGTAAGAGTGGGCACCTTAATGTTCCATATAAAACTTCTCCTGATGCAACCTTCAAAGAGCAGTTTGGAAATGGATCTCCTATAAATTCACTTACTTCTTCACCTCCACTCGAACATATGAAAATATCTTTCCACCCTATGAACGATTTTGAGACTTCCAAATTGAAACTGAAATTTCCTGATGGGAGTCATTGCCAAGAGTTCGTTAGAGACATGTTTCCTTCATTTCAGTTAGTCCCAGAGCCTGCTACTCCGCTGCATGACATTGGTTCTGACTCTGATGATGACACATTCTGTAGATCATCTTCTTATATGTCGGATGATTGTCTTAGTCATCACTCTGAGTCAAACTCTGAGCAGTGGGAATCTGGCGAAACTCCTGGAACTAAGGACCACGAGCTGTATGATGCTTTATGCAGAATCTCATCAACAGAATCTGTTTCAAGCTCTCTGGAGCTTGAGGGAACACCCCATGGAATTATCCACATTGACTGTGGACTTAAAAGTCCATATTTTGAAAATGGTGTAGAACCTTCTCAGTCTGGTCCTTTACTTGACCTTCCAAGTTTTGATGCTGTGAATCTTTTACCTTGTCAAGAAGTAAAATGTGATTCAGCTCCAAAGGATCTCCCATTGTCACAATATCCTAAGGAGCCTACGCCGCCTCCACCACCTCTCCCTCCACTGCAATGGCGGGTTTTGAATTCCCATTTGGATGCCGCAGGCGACAAACAAGATGTTATGTCGGAAGCACTTAGTCACACATTTGATTTGGAGCTTTTGGAATCTAATGTTTCTCAGCAGCAACCCAAGCCAGAGCCAACTAAGCAACAACCACCAAAGCCAGAGTCGACTAAGCAACAACAAATTATGGAGGAGGCTATTGCATTTAAGCCGAGAAGCAAGGTAATCTTTTATTTTTGGGTTTTTTGTTTTGTTTTTTTATATTTTTTCTTCAGGTACATTCAATAGGTAATAGTGGGATGCGAGAACTGCCTAAGTAAATGATCATTGTATTTTTTGGTATGCAGCCGCTGGATGAGCAGAAGTTGAATGGGCAGAAGGAAGGTAATCAGGCTGCAAATGGCAAGGGGATGGATGAAAAGGAAGATTTCCTAAATCAAATCAGAGCAAAAGTGAGTATTCATAGTCTGTTTTGTTTTGATAGCTTTTCATAATTTAAGTGAAAATGCAAGTCATCAACTCCACGAAGCCTTAAATTCAAGGAAACATGAGGTCTCTATTTTTATGGGATTGTTTTGAAATGGAAAATGGCCAAATGGCCAAATGTGCCAAATAGAGATAAGTAAATCTTTCACTTCAAGTCTTCAAGTAATGTGGGTGTTCTTATGAGTTATGACTAGGAAGATGTGATCCTCAATGTTAGCAGCAATTCACTTTGCCCAACTAATTCCTTTGTATTGACACCAGTCGCGATTCTATAAAACATTTTATCAGCTGTGCCTTTAGTGTGAGATTCTACTTTATTTATTTATATATTTTTTTTTTTGAAAGACCTTCAATTAGCATTATACATAAGGGTTGTTCTAAAATACATCATTGATAAGTGCTGTATTTCGCTTTGTAAAGTTTACTAAAGGTGCTGTTTGGATTTGCTTTTTATAAGTACTTATTTGCCTTTTTGCTTTTTAAAACTTTATAATATTATTTTCTTAGCAAAAATTTAGAAGTACTTTTTGATTTTTTTCTTTTTCAAATTATCAATGTATGATTTCCTAACAAAAAGGGAAAAAAAATATTAAAAGGTAATGTTTGATTTTTTAACAAAAAATCAAATATCGCTAATTTTTGGAAAGCAAAAAAGTACTTTTAAAAAGTTAAACCGAATGGTCCCTAAAGCACTTCAGTTTATCTGCCAAAATTATGTTCATCATTTCTTTGAATTTTGAACTTACCGCTTGGGGGGGTGGGGGGGGGGATGAACCTGTTTGGCCACCTATGGTTATCTTCTGAGATGGAGCCACATGTTCTTCTTATATTTCCCTAATATCTAGTTAGGTAGCAGTTGCAACCGCAGAAAGTATAAGCATACCAAAAACTTATCATGGTCATTGCTTTGCCACAGATTCTTCATGGTAGATTTCATGGATGTCACAGATTTCACTCATCTATGGATTCGTAACTTCCTGTAGTTAGTCTTTTCTCATTGACCCACTTGCTTTTCCATTGCCCTATTGTTTGTTTATAGCTTTCCCTATGTACCATAAAGTTTGCTTTTCACCTCTGTTGTTGTAGATATTTTGTGCAGATGTTCTAGTCATCTCATTGGCTCTCCTTACTTCATCATCTATTGGACCTGTAATATTTATTTTTACCTTCTTTCTGTTATTTTGCCTGTTTTGTCCTTCAAGTATGGCCACTCATCCTCTCAGTGTCCTCATCTCTTGATTTTTGCAATATGTTTTATTAACGCTGTCATTACATTCCATGAAACACAGTTGGCTATTTTGTAGTTTTTGAGAGTTTTCCTTTAAGTTGATTGGTATATACCAATCATATTAAATTCTTGAAGCATATATCCGCAGTCCACGTGGGTCAAATTCTCGAAAACTTCCTCTCAAGGTTCTCCTGCCTTGTATGGATTGACCCAAGATGAGCAAATTGGTTGCTCTGGGGTCTCTCTTGGTTATTAAATCTCATCAATATTACTAAATCAATGAATTGAATTATCATGAAAACTATACAGTTTCTTGACAAAAACTGCAACTCAAAAGAAATGGAGCCTATGTGAAGAACAGATCCATAGCTCGCACATTAGGTTCCTAATGAACTGATCTTTGTGCCACATGAGTTAAAGTTGTGTTCTTTGACATGCTTGTGTTTGTCCTTGATTGAAGTATCCTTGTCAAGTAATTAAACAATATTAAGGTAGAGTTTGTATCTTGATTAGTGCTTTCAATCATGGGACTTGACCCTGAAACCAAATTTCCAATCTCATGTTACCTTGCAAGACAAAAAATAAGGCTGATGAAGTTCGATTTTTATACTTGCTGACTCGTGCTTTTCCTTTGTTCTATTGTCCCAGTCATTCAACCTGAGACGCACAGTGACAGCAAAGCAACACTTTACACCAGCTCCTGCAACCAATGTCAAAGTCACTGCAATTTTGGAGAAGGCAAATGCAATTCGCCAGGTTTTCTACTTGCCCTCTTTCCTTTTTCATTTTTGTTTAAATTCTCCTCTTATGTAACACACCGTCAATTTTTAAATTGAAAAAACTTTCAGGCTGTTGGGAGCGATGATGGGGAAGACGATGATAATTGGAGCGACACTTGATTTCTTTGGATATGATCATGTCAGTCTCCTGAGAAACCATCCTTCATAGTTTTGGATTGCTTAAAGTTGGACGAGGCTATGCAATATATATACATATATGTAACTTTTGGTTTAGGCATGCGACGGTGTGCACGTGCGACGTCAATCACGGCCGTCTATGATGTGCATGCGTTAGCATGTGTCCATCATGGACGGCCATGATTGACACTGCGCACTCGCGGCGTCGCGCGCCTAAACTGATATGTGAATAACCTTGTTCATCTGTGTAATTAACTTGTAGGGCTTATCTTGTATTATGTGGTTCTTTGCTTTGATTCCTTCTATTTATGTTGTAAACAATGAGCTAAGATGTCAGGTTCATCACAATGTATTCTATATCTTTGGGGCAATAATTTATACCTAATGCCTGAGAAAATGAGTATAGTGCTCTCTTTCATTTATGTTAGCATTATCCTCTTTAATACATCACCATCACAAGCATATAGAAGCAGTTCATTTGGATCTTTTGTAACTGCTTGTGGGCACTTAATTTTCTTTAACTGCAACCCTTTTGTTAATCTGACCCTGGGATTAGCTGCAAAACAAAAGACTACACTGCTCTGGGGTTTCCTGGTGAGTAACTGGGGAATGAACCCATGTTCTGATTGTTGCATCAAGACTTTCGATTAATGGAGTCATCAGCTTGACTCCGATGGCATTAGGTCTGTTTTTTTTTTTTTTTTTTTTTTTTTTTTAATATTATGATGTGGCCCAAGTAAACCATTGAAGTGACTAGAGAATATTTCTAGATTATGAAATTAATAAGATGATAATACTCTTATATCTTAGTGAAGTTTATTTTATCATCTGCCATTTAGTTAATTGGACGAAAAAGAGTGTTTAATGAATTAAAAATAAAAAATAAAAAAGGGTTGACTACCAACAAGTGCCAGCCTTGTTCTGCTAGTCTGGTTTAATTGTGCAGAAATAGGGTGTTGGCTAGAAAGCCTAGACCAGAAGTGCTTGGGAGAATAATATTTCTTGCAACTTGCAAACAGCTTAGCTGCCTTAACAATTGAGTTGCAAAAGAAACCAGAATGAATAATAAATATAAAGAAACCACTCCAGCTACCATACGATATAAACCCACTTTTTCCTTGGTTAATTCCATGTAGGGACAAAGCTATTTATTTATTTATATTTTAATATTATATCTCCCCCTCCTGTAAAAAAAAAAAATGGAAAAAGAAAAAAAAAAGGGATAATTGGGGTTCAATTTCGACCACACTTTCAAAAAGAGTTGGGTTGAGATGAAAGTAAGTACAAAAACCTTTTGTGTTAACTGCACTTTTCAATGGGGTAGGGTGTTGTGGGTTGTTGCCCAAAAGAAAAAGAAAATGTCTTGTCCTTGGTGTGAAACTGCACAGGATTTCCATATAGTGAAAATTATCTATAAAGTTTTGAGTTATTCCATTTCAATAATTGGGCAGTGAAAAGAAACTTTTTGTTGGAAACCCTTGCCGTGCTGGAGAACCATAGATTGGTTCTCCCATTAATATATCAAGCAACTAATCAATCATGCTTGATTAAGAATTTGGAGTGGAACATGGGTAATTTAATTTTGTTTTTCTTTAAAAATACAACTCTATCAACCAGTGATATATAAATGGAAAACAAATGATATGCTGACTAGCGGTCAAAATAATAAAATCTTTATCCTTTTTTGAGAGAATTAAACAGTATAAATAGATTTTTTTGGTTCGCTTGTTCCACGGCAACATATGGAGGGTGCTTATATATAACATTTCACCGTATATCAATTCTCATCTCTTCTTTCGTTCTCACCTCTTCTTATAATGTATAAGGAGAGGAATGAGCATTTTCCTTTCCCTTTTATTTTTCAAATCTTTCCGAGAACCAAATGAATCAAAAGTCTTTATAAACAATTTTAGCATTATTTTTCTTTCTTTTTAGGTCCAAACAGAATCAAAGTAAAAAAGAAAAGAGGAAAAAGAAAAGCAATTAGGAATTAGGAAATGATTTCTACTTTACCAATATTTTGGCATCCATCCTTTCTATTAAAACTTTTCATATGGAAAGCATAGATGGGTAAGTGGCCCAGCTGAAACACTTTGATGCCACCATCTCTGCAGAGCTACACATGCATCTAGGACAACAGATCTTGCAAATAAATAAATAAAAGAACAAGAGGTTACTTTTTTCCCAATAGTGGCAAAAATTTAAGTGTACATGAGACTACCAAGATTAGCAGATCCAGTCAAGAAACTCATAATTAACATTATGTCAAAAAAACAAACATGAGCCGACAATGCATTTAGCTGTCGTTTTGGCACAAACATTAAGAATTTGGGGGAGTCCACTCACTTATTGAAGTCCCAAATCCACCTGATTATTTTTGCCCTCAATAATATCTCTACTCTTGTCTATATTAATCTTGTTTTGGCTGGCAAAGCCAACTTGCACTGATTCCAAAAAGGAATAATAAATAGATAAATTAACAAGTAAAAAGAATAAAAGGAAGACTTTCTTCTTTAATAAATTAAAAGCAAGTGGATGATTATGCACCACAACAGCAAGCAACATGTTACTCAACCTTTTCAATCCCCACCAAGTGTATCTTTCTACTTAATACACACAAATTTTACATAATTTATAGGGTAGTGATTTGGGCGCCCTTGAGTGTGCTCCAATAAAAGCAAAATTAAATTTATTTAAGATACGTGTGAATAGACTATTACTGTATGTTTTTTTAACTTTTAAAAGTAAAAGAACAAAGATTTTGAGTATGCAGAGTATTGATGGTTGAAAAATGTTTTTATGAGGGATACTTCATTTTAAGTAAAATCAGTTAAGACCCCAGCCATTGGATTGAAATCTTGAGATGAATCATGTATTAAGTGAATAATGGGAATTCAAGGAGTTGTGTTTTTAGTTGATTTTAGTTAAAATGAGAATTTTAAGATGAATCACAGTATTGATGGTTACCTCAACTTTTAATGCTTTGTACTAAAATAAAAAATATATATAATTTTTTTTTTTCAGAAATGCTATGCTTTGCTATAACGAGTCGCTATACGTATCGAACAAAAAAGAAAAACTGTAAATTTCCATTACTACCCACTGGTGATTTTTCAAAAGTACTCTTATTTCCTTTTTATAGCGATACATGTACGTATATCGTTACTTTTTATTTTTTTTTTCTCTCTTCAAAAAGTAAAAAAGGCTAAAAAATGTTACGACGACTAAAGTATGTAGGATACGAGACGACTATCAATGCTTATATAAATATATATTTATATATGTTATGCATCTATGAATACTGAGTAATATTGAGGCTACTAAATTTAAAAAAAAAATAAAATTGTGCTGGCTAGAGTGCTTGTAGGTGCAACCAAAGTTGCCTGTTTTCAAACTGCCCCATCCTTTACCCTATTGTAAACAAAAATGGAGAGACCAATGGATTGATCAAGTAAGGGCGCCCCAATTAAATTCCCTATGTTACTTTATGTTATGCATTCCCTTTCCTTTTTAAAAAATTCAAAAGAGACCCCAAAGCATCCTAAAGAAAAAGTGCATGTGTATCTTTCTAAGTTAAAGAAGAGAAAATGGTTGTTTGTCTACATTATGTATTGGAAAAAGGTGTTGGAAATGAGGCTACTTTTGAATTGATTTAATGAGATTCCTTTTGTTAAAGAAATCCCACATTGAAGTCTACTTTTCCATTTTTGCATTTGTAACTGAAAGCTACCACCAACACTACATTCTCAAGTGATGAAAAGTAAACAAGAAAGTTATCATCAAATCCATAGTTTTCTCTTTTTTGAAAAAGATGACTTGAATAATTTAAAAAAAAAAAAGGAATAGCATTACAATAAGAAGCATCCAACTTTAGGGATCAATGCACTCTTCAACATTGTTCACTTTCATATGTGGCCCACATAATTTTTTTTTTTTTTTTTTTTTTTTTGGGGTCTTTTAAATCAATAAAAACTAATTTAATATCTAAATTATCATTTTTTTTTAAAATTAGTTTAGACATTAAATTTGAGGAAAATACATCATATTAATATTACCAAAATATAATTATAAATAGTCTATTCTCGTCACATTTAATCTCCAAATTAATTATGAAAAGATAGTTTAGGTTTAATTATAGCATTCATTATGTGATATATACTCACATAATCTATCACTTTCAAATTTCTTATGTCAAACAAACTTACATGGACAAAGTGTCATAATTTGGTAGTTTAAGAAGTTATTTATTGGATTTTGAAGTTTAAGATGTTTCATGAAATTAAATCATATATAGTTAGAAATTAGTAACATTTTGTTTTAATAAGTTACTTTATATGTACTTGATGCGATATTTCTCGATCACTTGGATTTTTAGGGGACAAAATTAGTTTGAGGCATGTGAATTTTTTTTTTTTTTCCTTTGTTTTTTTTCTTTGCATCATTATCATTGTCGAGCTGTAATATAATTAATTATATATATTGATGGGAAGAAATTAATAAAATTAATTATGCTTTATGTTACAACCATGTTTCATACAAAAATATAAACAAAAATTTCTCTCCCCTCGTAGCCATTTACAATCATGTGTTCATATTCCTTCCAAATAAAACCATAAAATGCATTTTGAAGGTGGTATTTGGGTGATATGTATATGTGTTTTACCATGTATTCTACCTTATTTTCTAATAAAAAAAATCACTCAGATGCACTAGTTTTAAAATAAATTAGTTTCAAAGAAAGTGAATGAGAAAGGTGATCTTAGGATTCAAACTCTAGAACTATTCTTATTGCATAGTTTATAAGTCCAAATAGACTCTTCTAATTTTTATTTTTTATTTTTTATTTTCTGTCATTTGATATAAACTTACCCTTATCCCAAACCTCACTTAATCTTAACAAATGAGTATCGATGCAATTCCATATGCACGAACCTGAAACCTCTTCCCTGAATATGAGAATACATGCTAGTAGACTAACACTTCATCGACAGACTCTTTTAAATTAAGAATTAAAAAAAAAAATGATTTTTGATGAAAAGTCTTATTTGAGAGATCTCACTTGCATAAAGTCCTCATTTATCATTTTTAATGGCTAAAGTCTTTTTTTGGCATTTTTTAATGTATGCAGTCTCATAAATTAATTTTTTTTTTAAAAATACCAGATTTGCCCTTTTCATTGCATTTCACTACGCTGGACTTCACTGCGCCGGACATCGGATTTCACTGCATTTTTAATGCATTTCAATGCATTAATTTATGCATTTCGCTATATTTTTTTATGCATTTCACTACAATTTGTATTCATTTCACAACATTTTTAATGCATTTTACTGCACTTTTTTATTCATTTCACAGTATTTTTAACGCATTTCACTGCATTTTTTATGCAATTCTATGCATTTTTTATTCATTTCTAAGCATTTATTTATGCATTTCATTATATTTTTTTATGCATTTCATTGCATTTTGTATTCATTTCACAACACATTAATGCATTTCAGTGCATTTTTATGCTCTTTCACTTCAGTTTTTTATGTATTTTTATGACCTACGTGCATTGCACCACATTAATGTTTGTTTGTTTGTTTTTTAAATAAATTTTTTTTTTTTTTTAACAAATAAAAATGCAGTGAAATGAATAAAAAATGCAACGAAATACATAAATAAATGCAGGGAAATGCATTAAAAATACAGTGAAATGCAAAAAAAAAAAAAAATACCGTGAAATTCGGCATCCGGCGTAGTGGAATTGGGGTCCAATGTAGTGAAATCTGATTGGGTTAGAAGTAGGGCTAAAGGTTGTTTGAGGAAGAAGGTGTATTTTAGTTCAATTTATGCCAAAAGAACTTTTGGTATGAAGGATCTTTTGAGAATATTTTTGGCATGAAGATATTTTAAAATAGGACATTTGGCTAATTTCCCCTTAAAAAAATACATCACTCTTTTAAAAATTAAAATTTTCACTCTTCAAGTATGGCACTTTGAAATTAATAATTCTTTCATTTGAAATTAAAAAAACAATACCATCTATGAGGAGGTGCAACCATTAAAAATATCCTTTTAGGAGTAAAAATTGTTATTACACAAAAATGAAACAATGGCAGATAACTTATTGATCTAATGGTGTATGTCGGTGCTTGCACAGTAAATTAGGCACATAATCTAGATAGAACCAGTAAGCCAGTGCCACGTAAATCTGCATGGCACAAAATAAATGTGGGCAAAAGCACCTCGTTCTCCATACTGCCCTTAAATTAATATAAAATCACCAAAATATCGTAACAGGTAGAACACGACTTCTTATGACGTGGCAATCTAATCCATAAAAGTAAATGAACTTAGATTTTTATTTATTTATTTTCAAATAAGAAGGACTTTTAGCTTTATCTCTTTATGCTTCCACTTTCTCTACTTTGTACGCGACCTTAACCTTGTTCTTGGCTTTGGGACCCACACTTAGACTTTCTGGACTGAATGATGCTTACGTGGAATAATGATGTGGACAAAAAGCTCAGCATCAACCTTTTTTTACGTTACCTACCTGGTTTATGGCGGCTTTCACATGTATAATTCTATATGCTAATGCCTTTGATGCATGTTATCATACACATCTATATACATTTTTTTTTCCCCATATGGATAGCAATTTGAGTATTATCATTTTAGGGTCTATTTGGCCACACCTTTAGAGGTTGTCATTGAGTACTTTTGCTGTTACCCTCCTCTCTCTCTCTCTCTCTCTCTCTCTCAATATATATAAATATACATGCACCTCCATGGTCTCCCCTTCAACCATCAACATTCTCTCTCTCTCTCCTAGAAGTATCCCCAATCTCTCTCTCCTAGAAATACCCATCTCTCTCTAGCTAACTATCTCTGTGTTGTCTGTCTAAAATGGCAGACGTGCATGTTGGCCAGGATGCACCGAGAATCAAGCTCTTTGGAGCAACCATAGCCTTGCAAGAAAGACAAGTAAAGGAGGAGGAACCAAGCAAAGCTGATCAAACAGAAGAAAAAAGGCCAGAAAAGATCATTCCCTGCCCAAGATGCAAGAGCATGGAGACTAAATTTTGTTACTTCAATAATTACAATGTTAACCAGCCACGTCATTTCTGTAAGGGCTGTCAGAGGTACTGGACCGCCGGCGGCGCCCTTAGGAATGTGCCCGTCGGGGCCGGTCGCCGGAAAACTAAGCCGCCGTGTCATGGGGTTTCTGGGTTCTCGGAAAATTGCTTGTTTGATGCTTCTCATCATGGAGTGCACCAGTTTGAGTTGGATGGGGTGGTGGTGGAGGAGTGGCATATGATGGCACACGACGGTTTTCGGCATGTTTTTCAGGCCAAGAGGCGGCGGAACAGCTCAGGCGGTCAAACATGTACTTGATCCTTTTTTTTTTTTTTTTTTTTTTTCATTAATTTAAAAAAAAAAAAAAAAAAAAAAAAGAAGAAGAAGAAAATTTAAAATAATATAGGAATTGGGTTGGTTGGCCACGTTGTTTAAACCTTTTTTTTTTCTTTGTATATTTTTTTTAAAATTTAACACGAAAATTATATTTTGAGACACGTATATATTGTTAGAATTAAATATTTTATATATATATATATCATGTTTGTCAGATATTAACTCGATCGGAAAATAAGAGATACTTTATTTTTAAATATTTTTTTAGTTAATTAAAAATGTAAATTTATTGATTGAAAATTATTATGTCTGAATTCCGATCGACATTATTTTTGGCATGCATGATATGTATAAAAAAGAAAATATTTAATTAAACTGTAAATTTTCAAAAGATAACTTTCATATTATTGAGTTTTGTAAGCGAGAGTGTAAAAATATGATAGATTTATAGAAACTAATGGTGTATACTGTATATATACAAGTTGGTTTTAATTAATTAATCCTCTCATGAAATTATAAAGGGTGCATATATCAATACCAATAATCCTGTCCAGGATATGCCTTAAAGAGAGTATTTCATGTGGCTGTGCAGCATGATGATCAATGATTACTCAAATCTGCTATCCAGAGAATGCGCTGAGTCGCTGACCTTAGGGTTCCATAGAATATGTCTCTCCTGGCCAAATTCAATCTGATATTCATATATCGTAGGGCTATGATTCATTCATAATGAACTTAGAGGCTCTGGAAAATCTGAACGGCACATAGACTGGCCACGTGGATGGGGAATAGCCGAGCTACCATGGAGAATCATAGAAGGGTACGGTACGGTACGGTGCAGCATGAATTGCAACCTAGCTATTATATTTGGTGCATCACCATCAAGTTTGACCTATTAGGCTGTAACTATTACATTGAAACATCGGTATGAAAGCATGAAACAATACCCATTGATCATTTTGATAGTTTGCATGTATAATTGTATATATACCTATAGAGTAATTTCTTATGAAAACTTCCTTATATGAGGACTTAGCTTTTTAGTCACTGTAAGATGATAATTTTGAAAAATCGACCGTTAGATTAGATATTCTTTCAATGTATGCCATGTATGCCAAAAATCACAGTGATCCAACGGTCGGTTTTAAAAATACGGACTGTGAAAAACTGTGACCATTAGATATTATCATAAGTTTTCATAATTTGTATTTTAGAAACCAACTATCAGAACACTGTAATTTTTGGCATGCATATTATACATAGAAATAATATTCAATTCAACCGTGGATTTTTCAATATATATATATATATATATATATATATATATAAAAGTGGGAAAATGTTAAATGTCTTCTTCTAAGTACCGTTTTGGTGTTCCGTGCAAAAATATAAGGAGGACTCATAGACCCCACGTTGTGGGGTCTTATATGTCCCCCTTATGTCACACGGCACTATCTTGAAATAGGGATTGGACATGTAGCAACGGCGCCTTTCAAACGTGATTATTTCTTATGTGCATGAGCATCATGCCCCTAGTGATGGTCCTGTTGGGAAATCAATGAAGTTATTGAAGGCAAAATTGAATTTTGTTGTCTTTGGTAAACCAAAATAAAGTTTCTATCAATGAGAGACAACCGATTACTACAACATTGGAAATAAGTAAATTAGTACTTTTCGAAATATTGAAAGCACTTTTAATTGCTTTTTTTTTTTTGGGGGGGGGGGGGGGG
>JAESVK010000728.1:21540-47481 GCA_017140935.1 Hamamelis virginiana | reverse complement strand
ACATCTGAAATCATAGTTGTTGATGTTAAGGGATCTGAAATCTCAATATGGTTTTTCAAATTTGATGTACATAATTTAAATTTACTAGAGATTAATTAGTTTCATAAATATGCAGAAATTGGAAATCATTTCCACAAACTGTAAAATTAATGTTTTAAAAATTCAATTACAGAAGATATATCAATGATTCACATCCGGAAAGTTGTATGAAAAATAAAATCCTAAGCTTTCGAGAAATCATCAACATCAATCCAGAATTGTTTCACAAATTTCTCCGCGAGCAAATTCAATACTCCAATAATCTCAAATTAACAAGTAATCAAATATGCAATATTACAGATAAAATTGCCACGACAATAAGCGCGTTACAGAATGATGTGACAGAAAGAAACCAAACCATGGTAAAAGGAGGAGGACTAGCTTGCCCTCAAACTGCAGCCACAAGCGAATTAGGCAATTAAGGGGAGGGCTAGCAAAGTCTCTGAGAAAAAATTATAGAGAGAGAAAGAGGAGAGAGAGCAACAATTAATTGTTGTTAATTTATTGGAGGAGTACCCAATTAATTCTAATATTGTCTTGATGGATGAAATTAATTATTGTATTAATGAATTTATAGGATGTCAGGGACAGGAAGGATGCCAATCTCCTTAAGGACTTCAGGGCAATCAGGAAGAACCTCCTTCTTTAAGAATCCAAGAGGATTAGCGAGGCGAGTATTAGAGGTAATTCCATTGTTGGCTGTAATGCTGATTCTGGCAGAGTTCTTTGTGAAACTATCCTTGCTGATTCCATTGCAGTCTTCTCTGGGGCTTTTCACAAGCACAACCTCACAAATTTCCTCTTCGTGATCTCCATCTATTGGAAGGCTGTATTTTCCATCTGTATCAGTTTTACCCTCAATACTGTATGTCATGCTTCCACCTTCACGGTCTCTGCACTCCAATCTCACCGTTGCACCTGCAGTCACAATATTAATCTCCTACATTAATGTTTTTTACTGTCTGTTTTTTAAAAACCAATTGTTGATTTTTGGCATGTGTATAAGAAGATTATCAAATCCAACCGTCGGTTTTCAAAATACCCATCTCATACTTCTTAGTTAAAGTGGACTGACAATTTGAAATGTCATGATATCCAGACCTAATCATATATTTGAAGAACAAAAAAGTCACACAGTTTTTTACAATGACATTTTTCAAAATCCGACCGTTGGATCAATTTTGGCAAGCATGACATTCATGAGAGATATATCTAATTCAATTATCAATTTTTCAAAATATGTTCTGCAACTGACTCTAAATGAGGTCATATGATGTTAGCACTCCTATATTTAATAAGAACACGTATTTACCCTTCAAGAACTCGCTGACTCTAGTTATAAACTGGGCACGACAGGTGTCACAGTAAACTTGACCTTCGACAGTGAAGTGTTCTTCATGAGAGAGGGCGACGCCGAGGAGGGAGGAGAAGCAAAGAGCAACAGCTAGGAGGAAAACAGCATACCTTGCCATTGTTCTTGTTTTGTTTTGGTTGGGATGGGAGATGTAATGGAGAGGATGACTGAGTTAGAGGAAAGAGAGGGGATGTGTCTTATAAGGAAAGCCGAGGGCAAGCAGTTATTTTTGGTGGGTTGTTATCTCCCTTTGACAGTTATTTTTGTGAGATTGTTATTTCCCTTGGGTTTTCATGTGGTTGCAATTTCATGCAAATATTTTGACCCGCTCTTCTCTTTCTTCACCTTCTCTGTATTTGAGACCCAAAAAACTAGGGAAATTCTCCTCTCTCTCTCTCTCTCTCTCTCTCTCTCTCTCACACACACACACACACACAAAGCTCCTAAGGATTAAAAATTTAACCATCCAAACATGCATGCCATATGGGAAGGGAAAATTAAGTAAGCCAACACCTTAGGCTTTGTCCGGATACTGTAAAGAGAAAGGAAAAGAAAATGAAAAAAAGTTTTTTTTATAAAAACTTTTGAAAGGATTACATCGCAATACAATTTTAAGTATTTTCCTTTTTTGTTTTTTCCATAAGAAAATAGGTAAGCATGTCAGTCTGAAATGAAAGCTAGCATAAAAATGAAATAAAAAATGTATACATAATTTTCAGCTTTGCTAGCAAATTAATTATGGCAGTTTAATTAGTTGGTTATGAGTATTATTTTTTGCCCCAATTTGTCCGGTATTTAATGGAAGAATCCTCAATATATTTCCAAACCCCATCCCACAAGTTTAATAAGCATGACCCAACCATTGTCATCAGGGGCGAAGTCAGGAATTATATTCAGGAGGGGCGAATTTTAATTGATTGTTACTATTTTATCCTAATCCAAAAAATAAAAACTAATTTTGTACAAATTTTTTTATTTTGTTAGATTGATGTAGAAAAAAATTAAAAATTGTAAAAATTTATGATCCATTGATATTTGTCAAACCACATTTCAGTTCAATATATTTACAATTGTCCTCCTGGATCTTATCTGTTGAAAGTATTGTATGATGGCTTCATCATTAACGCAAACAAATGTCTCTTTCTCAATAAATACAATTAAACCTGATCAATTGATTTCCTATTTTATTACGCAATCAATTCTTTACAATCTTTATAGCAAAAAATGCTCCCTCCATAATGGTAGTAGCAACGGGTATAAGGAGGAAAAAAAAATTATCGAAGAGGTCTTGAGTTTAGAGCTTTCCAATTTAATAACATGAGGTACTTGAGATTTTGAAATTTCTTTGTTTATTTGTTATGTTAAAAAGAGTTTTATACCTAGTGGTATAAAGAGTCCGAATTTGCTAGTGATGTGGACTTAGATCACCATGTAGTGATCCATCGTTGAGATGGCGCCCTACAAGGCCTTGAGATGATCTAAAGGTCCTTAGTTATTTGTCTTGACTTGGGTATTAAAGGACAAAAATAAAAAATAATTTTTTTTAGCAATAATCCTATGTTTTTTACTTATTTTTTGAGCAATAATTATGGTGATCCAACGGCCAATTTTTAAAAACTTGTCACCGTAAAAAACAATGACTATTCAATTCTTCAAAATATCATCATTTTTTTATGGTCAATTTTTTTTCTAGAAATTGACTATGGAATCATTGTGATTTTTGGCAGGCCTGACACACATATGAGGGGTCTCTAATCCAATGTCAATTTTTAAAAATTTGTTTTGCAGCTAGTCATATGGAGATTTATTAACATTTCAGTATTTTTGTTATTTCTAAAATTAACTCATTGATTTTCTATTGATTTTTACTTTTAGTGTAGCCTTAGTATAAGTTTGGCCACATCAGAACCATCACTACGTGGTGATCTAAGTCCAGATCACTAGTAAATCCAAACTCATAAAGTAAAAAGCTTATGTTGGGGCCTTATGGATATATAATTCAAATAAAAATAAATAAGAAAAATGATGGATATGAAAGTAATAGGAAGAGTAAAACAATAATTGAGGGGAGGCATATACAATGCTTTAAATTTTTATAAAGTATAATTTTTTTTTAAAAAAAAAAAATCAGGGGTGGCATCTGCCCTCCCTCAACCATATGTGGCCTCGCCCTTGATTGTCATTAACTAAGGGTAAGTTTGTATTACCTATTTTTAAAATTACTTTTGTAACTCAAAATTCACTTGATTTAAGAGATTGAATAATAATCACTTTTAGACAATTTAAAGGATAAAAGGATGGTTAGTAAAATTTTCATACTAAAAATAACTATAGTAAATGTTGGAGCCTCTTAACTTTTGCTACAATCACTTCTATAGTATGAAAATTTTGATATGTGAAAACATGATTTAAATAAAGTATATAGAAAAATGTTCTAGTGAGCATTTGCTGACTTTAACTAAAGTAAGCAAATAACACAAACCCTTAGATTGGAATCTTGAGATGAATCTTCCATTAAGTGAATGGGAATCCAAAGGCTTGTGTCATTTGCTCACTTTAGTTAAAGTAAGTAAATGTTGATTAGATCACTTCTCAAAGTATATATATATATAGTAAAGAAGTCTATATTGGACTTGAGACTATTTTAGACCATATTTTTAAAATCATATAATGTATCAACATGACGGAATTTTTGCTTCCATGCATTTATATATATGTATGCTCCTCTTTCTCCCATTTGTTTTGAATGGTTCGGATCCATTCATATGTGTTTTGATTTGTTTAGATCTATCTCGATCTGTTCCTAAATGTGTTATTTGTTGAAGAAATTTTGCATGTGGTCATCAATTTTTTTGTGGTTTCCTGGCTTTTGAGTGACTTAGTCGCGATTTCCAAGATGAGATTTAGGTGTCTATAATTGTTGGCAATGTTACTGCATCCAAACACTATAGATGGAATGGAATCTGATTCCATTCCAGGCTACCTTGGGAATGGAATTAGCCGGGAATGAAATCGAATTCCAATCCATGCTATTTGATTCCCCCTATCCAAATGGGGCCTATGTGACAAGTCAGCAATTAATAAAAAAGTTTATAGTCTTTTGCTTTGAATTTAAAGAAAGAAATATAAGAATTTTACGGTTAAAATTTAGGTGAACTTTCATTAATGAATAAACAATACTGCAATATATCCAAAAAAAAAAAAAGTAATGAAAATTATCCAAAAGTCTCATTTTAAGATCTTTTTTACTCAAAAGTCCTATTATCTTTTCACTTTACCGAAAAGTTTAAATTTCAAGTTTTTTTTTTTTTTTTTACCCGAAAGTCCAAGTACATCGGTTTTCCAAGTACTTCCAAAAAACTGATCTATGCATCAGTTTTCTGTAAAATGATCAATTTCTGCAAAATCAAATAACAAATTGATATATTTCTCATTAAAAATGATTTTTGGGTAAAGTGAAAAGATGGCAGGATTTTTGAGTAAACAAAACTTATAAATAGGACCTAGGGGTAAACATCCCAAAAAAGTATTCCAAATTAATCATAATAGTTCATTTATTACTGATGAAAGAATTTGCTAAAAGGGTGAGGAAAATGCTAAATGTTCCAAAAAATTATCCCAAATAGTGTGTCTTTAATAATGTGGTGGTGGAACATGAGCTTTAGCTCAATGGTTTTATGTCTCTTCCTTTATGAGATGAGGTTCCGGTTCCATACCTAATGGATAAGGTTCTTGACTCATTTGATGCCCCCTTCTCTATTAACAACTAAATACTAACTCTATTGATGTATATTCTCTTGCAAATAAATAAATAAATAAATAAAATTATATATATAATAATGTGGTGGTGATCTAGCTATTCTCTTTTTTAGCAACATCTCCTTGATAATAAATAAGGGGCTTAGATTCATTTTTAAACACTTTTTTGGGTGAAACTTTTGGGATATATAGCACTGCTGAGAAGGATTTGATGATCCGCCAACATCATTTGGAACACTTTTGGAACAACTTTTTTGAAACATATAGGATTTTTCTCGAATAAAATATTCTATTTATTAAAATTTACATTGAAGAGAAATTTGTTGCATGAATTATTGGATTTTCTTATTATGAATTGTGATTATGAAGTAACAAAATTTATAGTGCACCTTAATCACATTTGAACATATGGCGTGCTATATGGAGGAAATGCGCAGCACCCCACTTCTTGTTCTTTTTTTTTTAGAATGAGAATACAAGAAAAATGATAATTGGATAAAGTCTTTATTCCTTAATGGGTAGGACAGTATCTAATTTCTATTAAATAATATAAATGAGTTTGCGATGATGAAATTTATTAAAATTTTCTTATATTACGTGCATGCATATGAATTTTGCATAGGTCGTATCAACTGGATCCGTTATTCCGCTGATAATGTTTAAGTTCTTAGGGGATATGTTCTGCTTTAAAAGATTTGGTTTTGAATTAATGTAAGAACATTCGATTTTCTTTTTCAAAAACAGTACCCCTCCCTTGCAAAGTGAAGAGATGCCATTCATTTATTAGGCATTGGTGAGTGAAATGATCCTACCAATATTTGCTGACTTTGTTAAGGTCGAGCAAATTCTCAGCCATAGATGAGATCTAACAGCCATGAAATGTAAACTAAGGCACTGTTTGGATTTATTTTTTTAAAAGTACTTATTTGCTTTTTTAAAAATTTACAATATATAATTTCTTAAAAAAATTTAAAAAAAAACAAATAAATACTTATAAAAAATAAATCCAAACGGTGCCTAACTTTATTATCTTGTTAAGTAACTTGCTCTCCCCTCTCTAACCTTTCTTTTATGTTTGGTTAAATTTTAGTTTACTCCAAAATTACAAGAATGTGAATAGCCTACTCCACAAATTTTAAAATGCATAAAAACATGCATTCAGTGATTGTATGCATAAAAACATGCACTCCCTGGGTTTTCATGAACATTCAGTGGTTGTCCCAATTAACACTTTCAGATCAGCAAATTGATTGTACCTGTTAAACTTTGTAATTGAACCAGCAAGTATTATGTCATGGCAGAGAAACATGCATACCAATTCATGACAAGAGAATACAGTTGACTATTAGAAAGGACCCTTAATTGAGGTAGGCCAAGGTAGAATCATAATGGCACTAAATGTTGTCATATTCCATTAAACAGGAGAAGAGGAAGAAAGCCTCCTACAGCAACCTTGACAATCTTTCCAATTTGGTCCACCACCATAGAGAGGAGACAGGCTTTGGGGACGCAAATATGAATGATAAACCACACACCATACTATTATCACAACAATAACACCCACACAATGATAACAAAATGATGGGAATTTGAAATTCTCCCTTCAAAACTAAGAAACAATACCCTATAGTAAAGCAGGCATTGAGTTTCTCCCTGATTATCCGTAACAGGCCCCAAGCCACTATATGCTTCACTGCAAGAAATTATAATGGACATCCATATGAACAAAAATCAAAAGCCAAAAAGATAACACCAAACTGTTACTAGGTAAGCAAATAACCCACCTCTGCATCTTCACCTCCACCAACTCGAGCAGAGCTGTTCAGCTTTTGGGCTTCTTCCACTGTAGCACAATAGTAAACAAATAAATAGTGCTATACCAATATATACAATCGAAAATGTATACCCATATCCAGAACATAAAGGAAGCACAAATTTAAGAAGCAACTAACAGGGAAAAAAAGAGACTGAAAAGAAAAGATGAGTTTAAAACAATAGGAATGCACATAGGAAACCAAGTTCATAACAACACTAGTATAACAGGATCTTTGACAATATTATAAAATTATCACCAGGTTCCCCTATTATACCTTTAAAAAATCTCATACAAAACCACAATTTAAAAAAAAAATAATAATAAAATAAAATCAGCAGTTCCAAATCATTCACAAAATCCACATGTAACAAAAGACTCAAGTCGTTCATGATACTTTTGATTAACAAAACATGCTACTTTCTTCAAACTCAAATTGCTTTTTTCACTCTTAAACTCATTGTTAAATTTTCCATTAACCAGTCTCAACATATTTGCATCATTGCATGAACTAATGAATTTTGGATAAGTCCCAAAACCAACTTCTTTCCAAACTCAAATTCATTGAAATGGACAGCTATTATAGATAATAGCTTGCTTTGACTAGTGACTGCAAAACTTAAGAAACAATAGGGATACAAAATAGAACATACACAACACTTACAAGAACACAAGAATTGGAATCCAATGCACTTCAGAAAAGTTGACTCAATAAGCTGGCATAGAAAAGGGGATAATTGCATATGTACTTTACACGCATTACATACATATATACATGCATGCATGCATTATGCATGTATGTATGAATTTTTTAAGTTACTAATAAACTAGTGTTATCTACACACTTTCTATTTACGCGGAATCACATTTATATTTTCCACGGCAAAACATACTAACACCTGTACTGCCTCAAGGGCCAAGGCCCTCAACTCATCTAACACAGGCAGTAGAACTATCAAAATTACATATGGACTTATCAGTTTCAGCAAAATTGTGATCTCCAAAACATGAAATTCACTAGAGTATGGCCTAGAGTATATATTATTATATTATGTCCACAACACAGTTATTCGATGAACATGACATTATTATATATATGTGTGTGTGTGTGTGTGTTACAAGTTACAACAACTAATGAGATGTAATTTTGTGTAATGTGAACAATTTGACCTATTTAACAGTTGAGCAATAACATATTCGCATTCTCCCGTGTTGAACAGTAAAAATATATGAGATGTAACCTAAAGACCCCCTATTAATCCTGTCTAGAATGTGTTTGACGGCCTTGAATAACTCCATCAGATGCATGTTAAAGTGATCATGAATTTCAGTACAACACTACTAAAAGTCTTTTAAACATTTGCATAAAATTAAGAACTAACAGAGTTTGAACTCTTGTTTGGAACATAGTTTTTAGGTAAGTACAACTTTGTAAACGTATCTCCTTAAAAAACCATACGACTCCATTCATGAAAATATACATTTACGTAATCTAAAGTTTTCAACCTATATAATAGTTTCTTCTATCACTATTACATATTCGAAAGTAAATTCAAAACGTTTGAATTTGCCAAACTCAACTTTCATCATACCCATGTCACATTCCAAAACCTGGACCTATGCAGATGCAACAGAGCACAGTGGGAAATGGAAACCCAAAAAGATCGGAAGAAACAAAAGGGCTCCTCATTAAGCAAACGACCACCATATAAACCATCTAAAAAACATGATATTATCCCATCATTTATCAAGCAACATTTTGAAGGTGAAAGACTCCAGTGTAATTAAAATCAAGAATAAGCATTTAAGTTTTTCAAAATACACATGATATTATCCCAGCCTTTATCAAGGAACAATTGCAATATAAAAAACTCAATTATATTCAATAGACAAGAATAAACAATATTTCACATCTTGAAAATACCCAAAAGGCATAAACTATGCAAGCAAGGAACTGTTTATGTGAAAATAACAACCTTAGTAATCAAGCTCAAAATCTGGGGGGAAAAATAAATGAAGAACCTGACTCGGAATACAACAGGCACAGTAGAAAGAGTGATCATACACTCAGAGAGTAAATGGCTTAATTTGAGATAAGTTGTTCTCGAGTATCAGAGAGGTAAAGAGTATAGGTATTCGAGTTCTGGCAGAAATCATTAATTACCTCCATCCTCTGCAATATCAGAAGTCCACAAGGTGAGATTGTCCCTCAGAAGCTGCATAATCAATGTGCTATCTTTGTAAGATTCCTCACTCAGAGTGTCCAACTCTGAGATAGCTTCGTCAAATGCTTGTTTTGCAAGATGGCAGGCCCTGGGATTCAAGTTATAACAAGGTTCTGAATCAGTTTCCAGGAAGAAGAAAAAGAGAAAAATAAGATAATAACATAACTCCAAACAAAGGAAACAATACACATACCTCTCAGGAGAGTTCATAATCTCATAATAAAAGACGGAGAAATTCAGCGCCAAACCCAGCCGAATGGGATGCGTTGGAGACAAATCACCTTCTGCCGTAGTAGAAGCTGTCTGCAAACAAATTCACAAAGAGGTGATTAGAGTGGAAAACATGAATTGGCAAAAATATATATATATATATATATATATATTTCAGACACTAGAATAGCCATATTAGCATTCCAGTGAAACCACAAATTCATTAAGCAATCATACCACATACAGCACCAAATATCTGCCATAGCACTACAGTGTCAAAAACCATATTTTGATTCTGTCAACCTTTGCTCATTGTCCATAAGACTGATAATTACAGGATAAGTGAAGTATTTATGTAAGACAGTATATTAAAAATGGACAGTACATCCATTTTGAAATCTATCCATATAACACATTAACACTACAAGAAAGCATCCAAAGGAACTTTCACCATTCCAGGAATGCATTCATCATCTTCCTTAATTGGACAAACCCATTGGGTACTAGTTCAAATGCAGGCCTGTCAAACACATATCTCACACCCATATCATATTGTGTCCAACATGGACACCTCACAAATTGTGTAGTGTTTGCATAACATAGAAAAGCATGAATCAAAAGAACCTTTTACACCCTAAAAAAGATCAACTCATAAACTGACACTCTCACCTTAGAATAAAGATAAAATAAAATAAAAAGAAAAGGAGGGGCACAACACATCATGAATTATATCATATAAACACAGAACCAAATGTGCAAAATAAAAAATTTTACATTTACTTCGATCATATAGTCACAAATATTTTAGTGTTAAGACTGATCCCAAGCTCAAAACAACCCAAATCTACACAAACTAAAATACTTGCATCGGCATTTCAAAGCAGCAAATAAAGTTGAGAACTTTCAATTAAATCCCAATATTAAATAACCATTTACCTCATATGCTTTCAATGATTGATCAGCAACCTCCTTCCTCTCATTACCAGTTTTAAACTCCGCCAAATACCGATAATAGTCTCCTTTCCTGCAACCAACCCCAAATTTCCAAACCCTCAAAAGCAAATCAAAATCACCAAAGGACACATCAAAATCACCAAAACCACTCACATTTTATAGTAAAACACCGTAGACTCCCCGGCAGCACATGATGGAATGAGATGCTCATCGATTACGCTCATAATATCGCTACAAATGTTCGACAGCTCCGATTCCACCTTCCGCCTATACTCCTTGATCCGCTTCGCATTCTGATCGTTCCCTTTCGTCTCCTCCTTCTGCTCGATCGACGATAAAATCCGCCATGATGCCCTCCGAGCACCAATCACATTCTTGTACCCAACAGAGAGTAGATTTCGCTCCTCCACTGTTAATTCCACGTCAAGCTTCGCTACCTTCGTCATCGACTCCACCATTTCTTCAAAAATAAAAATCAAAACCCTAGATTTCATCAAAAACTTCAAAACACTAACCCTAATTAAGTCGTTTAATGACAAGAAATGAGCTGAACACTCGAGATCTAGAAATACGCATAGACTTATAGTTTTATACATTGCCTATATATGTGTGTAGTATGTATATATGAATTTACGCATATATATATATATATATATATATATAGAGAGAGAGAGAGAGAGAGAGAGAGAGAGATAGAGATTCTAACCATCATAGCGTTCAGCTTGTTCGGCGAGCTTGGCGATGTAGACGAAGCTCTCGCGTTCAGTGGTGGAGGCCATGACCGATGTCTGATTAGGGTTACGGCTTCGTCTCTCTCTCTCTCTCTCTCTCTCCCTCGCCTTTCTCTCCCTCGCGTTTCTCTCTAGGTTTTGAAGAAGCCCTGACCTTGGTGGGACGACGATTGGTGGGAGACTCTAATTAGAAAGGGGTGGGAAAAGAGAGTACGCGGGGACAGGCCGGCTTAATTGTAAATGTGAAAGAGCCACGCGCAGCTGAAGAGGGTGGAAGACAAGTTCGGAAGTTTTGGGAGTTTACATTGGCGTGTATTATTCACGCTCGTATAAGAGCACTTGAAGAAGGTAAATGAAAGGAAATGATTTGACAGAGAAGAAGAGAGGAGGGAAAATTACATACAACAGTACCTTCGTGGGTGTTTAACTCCCATTAGTTATTAATATTTGGGTGGTCCCACAAATTTTATGGCGCAAATTTTATTCCGAAAATCTTATTTAAAATACAGGATTTAATATCGTGCGTGCAAATTGATCAGAATATTTGTATACAAAAAAATATAATAATAATAAATTCATTTTTCTATTTATATAAAAAATTATTGAATATGAATGTTGAAACAACCATCTCTATTTACATTTAAATTTGAATTAATTAAAAATTTTATTTAAGTTCGAATGAATCGAAATTTTATCATGTTACCGATGGAGAGAGAAAGATGGATAGAGAGAGATTTATTTTCAAGCAGAAAGATTGAGAAAAAAAAACAATAATGGATTGTTCGTTATTGGAGCACATTAATCAAATAATTAATCATTTTTACTGTTTTCGGCTAAAAAAAAAATTGAATATACAAAATGACTTTTGTTATTAGAAATGCTCTTTGACATAAAAAAATATTAAACATTTTTTAGCTGCCAAATGATGGTAACACCATGTTAATGCAATATGCATACAAAACACACTCGTAATCTTTAGATTATTTGTATATATGAAATATTTTATGAAAAAATTTTGGGAGTTTATGACCCAATTTATAAAAATAAAATATCATAGTAATTATTATGTTAATATAATTTAGCATTTACCTAATGGCCACAAGCCCTTATTTAGTGACAGGATCATTGCCATTTACTAATATCAGGAAGAGTTTAGATATAAAATAATAATAATAATAATAATATTTTTTTCTTTTAGGAAAATTAAATAAAAAATGAAAAATATTTGTCTTTTTGTTAAAAATTTTACCTTTTCTCTCTCAAATATTAAATAAAATTTTAAACTTGTAAAAATGCTATATAACTCTCTATTTTAATCATATTTCACTTTTCATAGTGTCATGTCTTTCCATAATTAAAGCCAAGCTCCAATAATGGGTGTGGATCTCTAGTCAATCATGTTTGAAACACTAGTATGACTCTAATCATAAAAGACACATCAATATGAAAAATGAATAAAATTGATGGTTAAATATATATGTATAAACTATAAAGGAATACTGCACCATGATGCAATGACTTCTTTTAGAACTACTTGCCCAACTTATTTTGAAAAACTAACTATTAGATTAATACCCTCTTATTTATGTCATGTGTGCTAATAATTATAGTGATCTAATAGTTGGTTTCTCATATAATAGACTATGAAAAAATGTTAACATTTCGAAGAACAAAAAGTCACAATTTTTCACAGTTATATTTTTCAAAAACCCACCATTGAATTACTGTGATTTTTGACAAGCGTGGCGTACATAAGAAGAGTATTTAATCCAAAGATTAGTTTTTCAAAATAAGTGGTTTTAAAGGAGATTGCATGAGAAGCATTATAAAAGTAATATCTAATCCAACAGTCAATTTTTCAAAATAAATTGTACAAATAATTCTAAAGGAAATCACTTGATAAGAATTATGTAACTGTTGGCCTATATATATATATATATTTTAAATTAATATTCATGTGAGTCTAATGTGAAAGTAAATCTCAACCCATCACAGGTGAGATTTAAAACAAGAAAAAAAAAAAAGCAAAGTGTAATAATGCTCTAGTAAAATACCATGTGGTCCATACCATACCCACCCACAAGATGTAGGTAGTTTAATATAGTACTATCCATGCAGTACTATTGTACTACCTGAGTATCCGAAAGCACTTTGTGCATGGACCACAATTTTGTGGTGTAACCTCTCAACTCTTTTTAGCTCTGTAATCAACATAAATAATCAAGTAAGATCGGTTTTTAACCTTAAATTAAGGTTCATTCATCATTAGGATATGTGTTTTGAAAAATTGATCATTGGATTAAATAATCTTCTTATATATGTCATGTCTGTCAAAAATTATTGTGATCTAGTGGTTGGTTTTCAAAATATAGAGTATTAAACAATTGTTACAGCATCTAACGATAAATACTGTTAGAGTGTTTCACGAATTGTATTTTGAAAACTGATGATTAGATCACTGTGATTTGCAGACATAACATACATGAGAAGATTATCTAATACAATTGTCGATTTTTCAAAATATCTATCATATGTGAGAAAATAGTGAATGAAACTTAACTTAATTTAAGAATCGGTCCGTAAATTACCATTTCTACTGTAATCAAAGTCGAGGCAAAGAAATACCCCCACTCGCTCATGTCATGGCTGCATCACTGGACCTCTTTGTAACTACCGATCGAACATGTGCATTCAATGTAAAAAAAGCTAATTACCATAAGGATTTAAAAGTATTAAGTTTTGATTGCGATACTTCTTGTTAGCATTCAGATAAATATTGTAATATTTATATAATTTTCTGTTCTTATATCTTTTAAATTATTAAAAAATAAAATATAAAAAAAATCAACCAACTCTAATAATAGGACTCAAAAATGAGTGTTTTTTAAAAAAGGATATGGAGAGGATTGTTGAATATTTATGCTCTGTTTGGTAGGAGGGATGTAATAATGAAAGTGATAGGGAGGAAGGGAAACTCTTCTTCCTTTATGCGTGTTTGGTATGATGAAAGAAAAGTGGAATTCCTTCATTATGCTTGTTTGGTAAACAAGGGAAGAGAAATGATGTATTGTATTGAATTATAATTTTATCCTCTCATATTAAAATGTATTTTAAATGTTTTTAATAATTTATTAAAATGTTAAAAATAATTTTAAACTAAAAAATTAAAAGAAAAATAATTAAGATTAAAAAATAGGAATTTTGACTTTCAATGGATCCTTGTATAAGTAGTATTTTGTTGGCTTTATTCCTTTTTCTAAAAAAAAAAAGAAGGAAAAAATTCTATAAAAAAAAAAAAAAGGAAAAAATTTGGAGGCCTCTTTCACTGACTTGTGTGTGTGTATAGTCCTAATATCCTAAGGCCGGCCGTTTCTGGCTTATTTGCGATTTACATTTGTGCACCGTTAAATCTTTCTAATGGTTGAGAAAAAAAGAAGCTTTTTCAAGGAATTAGGCACATTGAATGCGCTCCTAGCAGCCAGCTGAAAAGCTGTTCACGTTTGTCTCCTCTCCCTTCTTCTCTCTTTCTCTTTCCCATTCTCTCATGAAAAAGCTGAAACTCTTTTTTTTTTCCTCTTCCTTCTTCTCTCTCTCACCTCACCCTTGCAGTAGCAGTTGCTTTCCATAATACGCATTCATAGCACATAAAGTTGCTAATGTAATGTAAATTGAAAAATCTTATTCCCTAGTTCTCAAACAATATTTCAAGAACCCATATTTTACTTTACTGAGCAAATTGGACTCACTTTAAAAATCAATTACTATGCTTAGAAGCCAAATCCCTTCACAAGAAGCAGTGAAACATTAAGAAATGCAACTAACCTCAAGAAATGCAACTACAAATAGCTGGGAAATTGATAACTTCTGCCAGAAATGTTAATTGTTAAAAAGGTTGTTCTTTTTCTACTTCCCTGTGCTGAAGTCGAATTGCAAGTTGATGATGAGTAAAAGAGTGAATGTCAATCTATTGAAAGAGGATGATCTTAAGAAAGGAGACTTTGATTAGTCCAAAAGCAGGGAAATTGTTAGCATTTAAATGCTCATCCATCCAATAAGGGAAGAGATAGTTCATAAACATGTGGTGTTACAATAACTTTTAAGTTGGGGAAGATGTAATAAATTATGGCTTTCTTGATTACTAGCAGAAGTTGGAAGAAGAATTAAGGGACAAAAACAAGCACAACTTCAACTTTCTCTAATTGAACCATCATAGGAATTTGTCGAATGTCTTGGAAGAAAATTGTACACGTGTAATTATTTGGCAAGCAAGCTTTATATGACAACAAAAATTCTATCAATGAACAATGAAAATAGAATTATTTGAACTTAGATTTTGCATTAATTGTGCAACATGTTTCAGCCATTAGTGCACTTACAAACACTAAATGCTATAAGCTAGCAGCAATAAATGTGGAAGATTCTTGTTGCTTTAAGCTGTCTGCAACATGAGCAACGACTCCAGCACCAGCAATGTGAAACCATTCGTTTTTCACCTAAATTCAGAACAATAGTCCAATTAAGAATTGAAACAGGGGAGCAAACAATATAATTAAAATGCAAAATTTAGGGAATCAGTACATGAATGTTGTTATGGGCCAAGAAAGGCCACAATGCCGAGTGAAAGCTAACATCAACCTTCTTCCATCCTAACTGTTGTAAGCCGCGTATCATTTCCTCTGTCAAAAAACTGAAGCTGTCACTATCATTTGTCATGGGAGAAATTAGAACTTCATTAAATAATTGTCAAACCATCAGTTTCAATTGGCATAGATAATTACCTTCCATAATATCATGATATTCTACCGTATTTTGTGTGCTGGGTGAAATTTGTGCTGCCTCCTTTGCTTTGGCTGCTTCTGGAGGAAATTGGGGACCCTCAGATGGAACCGGGGGACAATACTCTACGTCTACAACATGCTTGTAGCCATCCAAAGATCGGTGAGGGGGCTGACAATATCATTAAGAAACATCAGAATGGTAGAGCAAAATCAGGATATGCCTTTTTTTTTTTACAAAAAGAAAAAATCATGATATACTCTTATTTAAACCACTTGTAGTGTTTCATGCAGCATGATACCTAATTAAATAATCAACCATCAGTGATTTATTGTTAAATAACCAATCAATTTGGCTTACTTTACATGTTTAACCACTGGAATTTCCTTTTTGAGAAGCACAATTGCACTGAACCCTTAAAATTACTGGAGTCAAGTAATTGTAATAGCTCATAAGACCTTAATCACTTCTTTTCTTCCAGGAAAATAACTTCTTAGTTACCAAAAACACTTATGTCCTATAGTATTATCTATATTTGTTACACCAACTCAGTCCCTTACCAAAGAGTAACCATGTTGACATGACAAGACGAGTACCAACCAGGAAGAGAGAGAGAGAGAGAGAGAGAGAGACATTAATTTTGTCATTTTTTCATGGCTAGAGAACTACCAAAACCATAGTTCTAAGGTTCTTGCCCTCGCAGCATTTTGAAGAGAAAAGTGGGTAAAGATTTTAATATATTTTATTTTTCTAAGTGACCCACAGTTCAACCATAAACACAATAATCTCAGTGTCTTTATCATTTTACAATCCCACTCCCAAATGTAAAGAATTTTTTGCATTTGTACCTTTCTAAATTTATTTTTGTTGAAAATGTACCCATATCCAAATTTTGGATACTTAAAGACACTTTGTAAGTGTTCTCATATCCTTAGATATGGGGATTAGACAGTTCTAAGAGCTAGAGACACAGCTGCATTAGATACACGTACCCCGTACATGTGCCCATCTGACATAGATAAGTAGATAGGGTCAATTATATTGACTTCTCCCTATGGTTTCTAACAAATATAGGGACCTTCCCTCTATTTTCTGAAATCATGCTCCACTCCTTGAGATTTTGCCTGTCAATTGCACTTCCTCCCTTCCATCACTGTACCATTACCAACACAAACAGAAGTCATTCATGTCATGCTCTAACATTTCATAAAGACTTGTTTTACCCTCATCCAAGATGGTAAAGGCTATTTTTTGAAATTATACTCCATTATTGATATTTGCTTTTTGATTGTATCAACCTCCCCTCCATCACTGTACCGTTGCCGGCATTGACGAAGTTGTTGATGTCATGCTCTAACAATTTGTAAATTACTTTACAGTTGCAGCTCCTGCAACCGTAAAGTAATCGTGGATGAGAAATAAGACTCCAACACATGACTGAAAGTAGCATTGTCACATGAATTTTAGACTAACATATGAGATTGATTTGATGAGATTAAATCATTTGCTGTGATCATTCTTTTCTTAAACTATTCTCAAACTCTAATATCTAATTTGAACATTTTCTTCTCTTTTTTTTTTTTTTGGTTGAAAATTTTGATAAAATCCTTAAAATAAGCTACAATTGACCACACATATGATAGGCTCAATGAAAATCATCAGACTAGTAGAATCTAAATTGCTTGTAAATTAAGCCCATGGAATGGAAGAATTAATTTCTTTATTTAAACACAAGAAGTGTAGATTTTATAAGTAAAATAGAAAATGTAAATATAAGAATTTTAAAGGCAAAAATAAATATAAGACGAAGATACAAAACATACAAAAGGACTTGTGTGAAGACAAGTTATGAAGGACTAGTGTGAAGACAAGTTATGTTTCTAGGAATCAGGGAGAGGGGAGGATGTAAAAAATTGATTTTCGAGGGACTTTCATGTAATTTAAGGAATATGTAAGATCTTTCAAATGTTTGCACAGGCCATGGCCCCTACCAAGCCAGTAACCTCCTCCCTGCACCTGTGTGTGTGTGTGCGCGCGCCAGTAACCTCCTCCCTCCATCAGTGTGTGTGTGTGTGTGTGTGTGTGTGAGACAAGATACTAAATTTCATTTTGACATGTCCTTTCGGTCACCCTTGAAACAGAAACATTTTGTAATGTTTCAAGAGATGCAAAAAAATAAAATGGTTAAAAAAAAAATTGAAACACGTAGAAAGACTTGGAAAAATAAAACAAAATGTATTTATATGTTAGCATAAGCGTATTAAATGATTAATTGAATACACCCATCCAAATAGATATAAATTTTAAAAATTTTAGGTGGCGTTTGGCAAAGCTTCCTACAATAGGAAGTCATTTGGGAAGAAGTGATTTTTAGGATGGACTTTTGAATAAGTCATTTTGAAAAAGAAAAAAATAATTGTTGTTTGGCATGATTATATTTTAGAAGTCCTTTTGTACCAAAAAGTGTGGAAGTTAAGCTTCCAACAAACGTGGGTTTTCAAAAGAAAACTTTTTTAACTTCTCCCAAATAAGTCCAAGTAACTGACTTTTCATAAAAGTCCATTTTGAAGAATTCACCAAACACATAATTTTTCTCCAAAATGACTTTTAAGGCTGGGAAGCCCATTTGAAGCCCACCAAAATCTACGCCAAACGCCACCTTAAGCTAAAGTACTAATTTATCATCTTGATGCTAATGTATAATTATATGAGTGGAAGAAGTATTTAGAACTATTAAATATACAAATAATTTAATATTTTTTTGGTAAACACATATTAGTTTATAATGATGATGCCCACAATTTAAATGGTTAAAGTAAATACCACTTCCAAGTTCCATCACCTAAAATCTTACTAGTGGAATTTTATTAGGTAATCCATCAAAATAATTTGAACACTACTCCACTTAATGAAAAGTTTAAAACCAAAGAGAGAAAAGGGGGAAGAACCCTTTTGAAAACACTACAGAACAATAGATGGAGGGGCTGGGGGTGTCCATCATAACCTAATGCAACTTACTAGTGACAATGACGAGGTTCCCTTCATATTCTTAGTTCTTTCTCCTCTCTATTATTATTTCTTCACCTCTTCTCTTCTTAGATTTCTCTCTTAGTTTTTTTATATTTCTCCTTTTCTCTCTCCACATTTTTTTTTTTTTTTTAAATTGTTCAAGATTCTTAAATCTTTGGAGAAATGTTTCAGATTGTTTTGGTTAGTTTCAATCAAAACATTGTCATTTTGGTCGAAAGCAAATGGAACATTGTCATTTCAAAATCAATGAAATTCAAAAATTTTATGGTGTTTTGTTTCGTTCAGTCACAGAATGAAAACGATTCAGTTGTTTCAAGAGAAAAGAAGTGGTCCTGGGTGTTATCTACATGCCATAAACCTTAAAACCTACTATCTAGCAATCACCCACTCTCAACCTTGTACTTGCACACCCACTTCTACTTCATGCTTCTAAGGGGGCTAAAATGATTAAAGTGGTTAACATAACTATTCATTGGTCAATTTACCAGCAGATTGACCTTGAAGATGGACTTAAAGAAGAAGACCTTTGAAGGCTGGGAGAACTTGCTCTTCGAAGGTTGGGAGAACTTGTTCTTTGAAGGTCAGCAAACTTGCTCTTTGAAGCTAGGAGGCTAGCTGTTGCTTGAAGTAGCTTCGGACTAGGGCAAGAATGATTGTATATGAACTCCCTTTCTTATTTTTGTTTTTGTATTTTTTAAAATATTTAATTTAAATATATAAAAAGGGACCTAAATTACTTATTAAATGTAAAATGTGAATTGAATAAAAAGAGAGGAAAACAGTGGATTCACTTAGGCGCGCCCTGTTGGGCCTTGGGCTTTGAAAAAAGCCCCAAAAAAGCATGCTTTAAGAGTGCCTTTAGGAATGCGCCTCGGCTAGGTCAAGGCAAAGCCTAGCCCTGCACCCGCCTGCACCTTGCGCCTAGTTTCAGTTCACAACTATGGCTGAGACAAAATTACCATGGCTTGGTGAGTTAATAAAGATTTCAATCTATCGTTCTATGCCATTGTATGTATTACTTTATTTCCTAACAACCAAACTGCTGAGACAAAAGTTACATGGTCTTGGTGAGTTAATAAAAGTTTAAATCTAACATTTCTCTCTATGCCATTTTATGTACTACTCGAAATAAATTCCTTCTTTTCGCTACCATAAATATGACATTTGCTGTCATGGCTACCATTAAATGTCTTTCCTATCTTGTTTTGGACTTCGTGTAATGTGTTATTGTCTGTAGATCCACTATAAAGCTCAAGCAATTAGTGATTAATTTTCAAGCTTTCCTCTAATACCAAACTGAACTCATGTAGGATGGTTCAAGAAAACTACCCAATATCAGAGCGATTTGATTCTTAAGAAATTAATAAATCAATAAATTATAAAATCCAATATAGATAACAAACCTAGTGACACAATACCTACCTCTAACTACACCTCTTTCAGAAAGGTCAGGAATAGTAAACAATTTAGGGTAAAATATCAACTAGCACCTAGACATCATATATTTATGGAAAAACACTAGTTAGTTTCATCTTGATAAAAGAAGACTGCCAGCACCAACTTGTCCCCATTCAACAAGAATAAAAATTTAAGACCTAATTTACTAGAATTTCTATTGCAAGAAATTGCTTTGATACTCATACTTGGGGTGTTTAAGTTATGTGCCCTTTTCAAAATTGTATACTTGTTTACATATATACAAATATAGTACACATATATAATAATGATACCAAAACAGCAAAAAACTGCAGGACCTATTTACCTAGATCTGCCCCTATCACATATCAAACTCAAATACTTAGATCTTGACCCAAGGATTAGGTATGGTGTAGGTAGATACCCATTGACAACCATGTTCAATCTTTTCTTATTTATTTTTCCATCTCAGTCCTCAATTGAATGCTCACATATACTACGATGAATTGATCAAATAATATCGGCACATGATGCAGTTCAATAAGAGATATCATCAAATCACCTTAACAAGTTCCGTCTCCCTCCTTACGGAAGATGTTCTCCAACCAACCATATCTGAATAATGTTAAAGAAATTGGTTCACCAAAGAAAGAGAACCACCAAACAGAAAGCTAATATGACCAGCTAATTATACTTATAAAAACATGATAAGCAGTCGGATACGGTCATAAGAAACATTAGCATACAGAATGCGACTTCTAAATGAGCCAAGAGCAGATCTGCAAGACAAACAGAAGTGTATAAGTAGCTTTAGAATGGTTTGGCAAACAATATTATGCCCAATAATTGTACAAAGCTTTCTTCACTTACATAAATTTTCCATCTTCACAATCAGATGCCATTCTTAAAAGAAGAGGTGGTTTGTTGGGTTTACCATCAGTGAGGAACAGCTGACTACCAGTTCGGCCAACAAAAATTGGAGCTATTGGCGGAGCAATTTTTTCTAAGATGGGAAGGCCCAAGAGAAATGGTAGCTGAAGAATAACCATAAAAAACTAATAGTTAATTGGCCGGATGTCAGGTTCCACTATACAAATTACTAGTCACCAACAATCATAAACTCTTTTTTAATAAATATATATCCCCCATAAAATACTAGAAGCATGAAAATAAGAAATTAATCACTGGAGGAGTTTGAAAGACAAGGCCCAAAGTGCACTTCTGAAATACAGATTTACCAATAATAAATATGGGCCTAAATAAGTCTCAAATGATTGAATTAGGAGCAAAGTCTATGCATTGTAAAAAAAAAAAAAAACAATAATAAAGCATGAAGTTACTGCTAAATAATGGATCCACGTCAGATAATTGGAGAACACAATAGATAAAATATATAAATGCATAAAAAATATAATAGGTGCTATAAGAAGGAAACCATCTATAATCACAAATGTATGAACTTCAATTTTGAAAAGCAGAAGAGAAGTCTATATCTACTTATCATTTAGCATAACTTAAAACCTGCTTCCAACAAAATCACTCAAAGGAGCCTGAGCAATAGTATGATATTATTGTAAGCTTGATGCCAAAAACTCAGAATCAACCTCGACAGATTCTAACCATTCCATAGAAAGACACCTTTAGTTCTCCTAAGTGTACACAATTCATATTATTTTCTCCTCTTTTTTTAAGAATCTGGGAAGACCAGAACTCCAACTACTGACAACATTCCATTTGTTAATGCAAATGAGTGATGACACTCTTCTCCTGGCTAATCTGGGAGCATATCAAAAACAGATGTTGGGCTTATTCATTTCAACATAACAAAAACTATTTCTGATTTGTAGTTTATGCATGCTTCACAGTACTCTTATCGAATGATATCCAACATGTAATTCACTATCATAAACCATCATATCTGGATTGTTGAATACCTGATGTATTGAAATTAACATGAAATTTGGGTATCTTTCTTGTAAGGATGCTTATTGGGGCGGCTGTTCTATTGATCTCCAATCCACTTCTAGATATTGTACATTTTTAGAAGTAAATCTAGTAAACAGTGAAAAAGAAATGGGAAGTGGATCCAGCATTGAAGAAAAGTACAGGGTAAATCCTATGCAACTTAGAAGATTATATTGAGAGTTTCACATGTCAATATAAAAATATGCATAATTGGGTGATTCTGATGAGTTCAGACTCCTGTACATTGAGAGAACCCAGCACGAAGAGGCTAATGCCTCCAAGGAAAACTAGTAGACATCCTTATCATTCATAAAGTTTAGTTGGAGAATGTTAATGTTTTCTTCTTTATCCTAAATCAATATGACTTTGAATCTGATCAGAGGTTAAATCTTGAAAAATCAGAAGTGTTTTTTAATAAAAATATACCTACAAAAAACATTCAGGCGGCCTGTTCGGTTGGGGTCCTCTAAGAAGCCTTAGCTTCATCAATGACAAATCAACACATATCCACAATCCACGAATTGATGTCTGAATTTGATCAATAGATGGAAAAAGTGTTATGATGAAATCGGTGGCCTCTATTATCCCAGAATAGGGCATCATGTCTTGCATCACCAACAAAAAAGAACTGCCCAAAACCTTAACCGCATATATAGGGACTTTCAGTGGGGCATTCTCGAGGGAAGATGAAAATCCATTTGTAGACTTAGTTCAAACTCTCCGAACATGAGAGTAAAAGTGATCTTGATATTTGAGATACAGGGGCTTCCAATCTATCCCTTGTGGTAAAACAATGATGGCAGTCAATGCCAATCAACAATCCTTGTGAATACTTGTAATTAAACATCAATGAAGCCTCATGCAACTCCTCAACTTTATGGGGATGACATAGTATTCGCATGCAGCAACCCCATTTTCTATTTATAATGTTTGCCCATCATTCTTATCATTTACTGTCATTTCTTTAATTCATATTATGTAGAACAATTCCTCGTCTTCTGTCATGATTATATTCATTCCAAGTAATTTGATATATTTTCTTAACATCAAATCTTAAAATATATCTAGCACATTTGCTGAAATATAGTACGAGTATCTGAATTTCATTTAGGCCAACTGTTCTGTGTTAACTCAAAGATCACAGGGTCAATCTACCAAACAAGCAGATGAAGATCTAGTCATAAATCAATATAAGCATGTCAACCTAATGAGTGATTTGGACAGTGTCAGACAACTACATTTTTCACTAAAACTTCTAACAGTCTATCTTGACTCGGACAATTTGCACACCTACATTTATGAATTCACTTGTCAACTTGCAATATATTGAAAATAAAATCTTCCACACTTTTGATGAGGAAAATGGTCTCTAACAAAAACATCCTGAGGTGCAATATAATGTGCAAATCAATACACGTCAGAATGCAAAGTATGAAAATAACTTTGAGGAAGAAGGGGTGACAATGAAACCGGGTACTTTTACCTGATAAAAAAGAAGAAGAAGACTGGCATCCATGTCAAATAAATCATTATATACCAATAAAATAAACACAATAAGCTATATCCAACAGAACGGACCTGCTTTCTCCCTCTCACCCCTAGATGTGGAGTTGCCAGGGTTATAAAATTGATTGGCTCCAATCCAGCAATCATACCTCGTCTTGAAGAGCACGCTGTTTGCAGATTTCCATTCTTCAAATTGGTAAGATTATCAGGCTGGCCATTACTACAGGCATTTTGTGAATAAAGGACAGAAATTGCATATCTTGCAAACAAGCCACCAAGAGAATGGGCTAAAAATGAGATCCTTTTCAGGTTCTCAGTCTTCTGTACAACTTGAATGACCTGTTTATAGCAAAAGATATTGATGATTTAACAGAAACAAGTTGGTTTCTTAAGTCTTAACATAGCCACAAGCTACTTCAAACATAAATAGAAGTTGAAAATTGAAATATAAATATATGTGTGTGTAATATATTTTTCAAGACTTACTTCATCTGCTAATCGTTTTCCAGCTCCTTCAATGCCAGCAAAGGTTTTAGTATACGTGTTTGATGAACTGGCTGCACATATCAATTTATTTTACACTTTAAGCAGACAAACTCTGAAATTCATACATGCAAAAGTCAGACAAATAGAAAGAAACATGCATGATTACTCTATCATTATCACTCAGCACCTTATTCTAAGTTTCTAACTATTTAGCTTCATCAATAGAAATGTGGTGGTGCCCTTGCCCAGGAACCATGACTTAGTGAGATTACAAGTCTTTTTTTTATATTAACTCCATTCTCATCCATTCTAGCAATCTCATTCCCTGTTAGTGTCCTCAATACACACTAATTATTGCCCTTCCTTGTAGTGTCCAACCTATCTCAATTGTCCCCTATTTAACCACAAATTGGGGATACTCCTAGATTTCCTCAAATGAGAACATCACAAAGGGCATCAATAAATGTACCATAAATTAAAAAGTTTCTTCCCAGACGCCGTTTCAACTCTGCTTCTACATACGTCCAGTCACTTGGGCTGCAATACATAGAAGATCAGCAAAACTAAATATCAAATTGGAAATAAACACCAAAAAACATAACCATGACAGCATTAAAAAAAAAAAAAAAAGGAAAAAGAAAAAGAAAAACATGAAAGATTAATTTCAGTCTTCATGCAATATAACATAACTAGGTCGGAGAATTATCCATTAAACTGAGAATTCTTTGTAACACCTAACCTAGAGTAGTAATGCACTAATAGAATAAAATGTGTGTACATTTGAGTTTGACAGATCATAATACAAGAAGAGATAAATATGTGAAAATTACAAAAAGTAGAATAGTACTAGCCCATTCACATTTAGAAAACCTCTCTTAGAATGCTCAAAAATATACTACATATCATCCGAGGAAAAAAGGCTTCCAAAAAGAGAACATCCAGAGCAACAAGGCACCAATAAATTGGGTTGCTCTTTTATGAAGACGTGCGGTCATGTTTTATTTATTTATTTATTTTTAATTGGATAGAAAGGAATGCTAGAATTTTTTAACATAAATTCATAAATTTCCTAGTTTTCATGGATTGTGGGATAGAGTTTGTTTTTTGGCTATTTTGTTTGGGCTTCAATTACTAAAGAGTTTAAGAATGTGTCTTTGTTTGTTATTAGGGGTGATTGGCTTTCTATTTGTGGGCTGTGAATTCGTTTTCTCTCCCTTTTATTTTTTTATTTTTATTTTTTTATCATAATTATAAGGGGTAATTAGGTTACTATTTGTGGTTTGTGAGTTCATTTCTTCTTCTTTCTTTATTTTCCCCTTTTCCTTTTCTATTTTTTCTTGCACTTTGTCCCCCATTGTAAGTAGGACATCATGCCCTCTTTATATATTTTCTGACTAAAGTTTGCTTATTAAAAAAAAAGCACACCATATAAAATTATATATATATAGAGAGAGAGAGAGAGAGAGAGAGAGAGAGAGAGAGAGAAGTGATCTAGTGAGCATATGCGCACTTTAACTAAAGTCAGCAAATAACACAAGCCATTGGATTCCCATTCACTTAATGGAAGATTCATCTCAAGATTCCAATCCAAGGGTTTGTGTTCTTTGCTTACTTTAGCTTAAAGTGCGCATATGCTCACTAGAACATTTTTCTATATATATATATATATATATATAT
>JAESVK010000728.1:0-21440 GCA_017140935.1 Hamamelis virginiana | reverse complement strand
TATGCTCACTAGAACATTTTTCTATATATATATATATATATATATATATATATATATATATATATATATATATATATATATATTATGGAGAATGTTACCGTACCTCTTTGGTATGGTACCGAAGAAGGAAAATGAGTTCAAGGAGTTGTTCGAAGCCCTTTTGATAAAAAGGCATCATTCAGCACTTTGAAGCTTGGGTACAGCACTTCGAAGCCTTTCAGTATGGTACTGAAGAGGCAGTGTAAAAGCTCCCACACACACACATGCACGCACGCACACAAACACACACACACACACACACACACACACATAATTAACAAGAATTTTGCTTAAGCTGAATACAACATGGGCCAGAAGAGCATTTAGCACACCAGCCTAACCAGGATTAAAAGATGGCAACAGATTTCAAGTAAAAAGGCTTCCAAAGTGGGGGAACATATCCTACATACACATGAATTATACGGCCAAGCACCAATTTCTACTATCATATTCCATCAGAAATCAGAAACAACAAGTATTAACCAAAACTATGCTCCACAGGGAACTACCCACTCTGAAACCCGCTTCCCTTGAATCTTTGTATTTAAGGCCCCAGCAGAAGGAATTCACTAATGCTACCAAAGAATTAATTCTCTCTTCTCCTTCTTCTTCTTCTTCTTCTTCTTCTTCTTTTTTATTTTATTTTATTTTTTTTTGTTGTTGAAAGAATTAACTCATTTTGTTGGATTTTGTTTGATCCAATGTAAACTTATTTCATTTAGCAATCAATTCTACAATATTTATACACATGTAGAAGTGCTTGCTTCAGCTCTTATCGAAGCTGATTTTTTCGGGCATATTATTTAGAATAATATGAAGCCCTAAGATTTTGTTCAGTACCAAAATAATGACCCTGCACTTAACTCGTGAAAAGGGCTTTCAGAACCTTGATACAACAGAGGCTTAATATTGGAAGTAGCAACAAACAATAAGGAAATAATAACAATAATAATATGATAGGATACAATTTAGGGCAGGAAATGAAAATCCAAATAGGCAATGCTCAATCCACACCTTAAATAATGAATCCTATAGAAAAAAACATGTATTTCTTCGAGGGAACGGCAGTTATACCATAAACTGATAGAGCATGTAACAAATCATTAGTTTTTTTTCCCTTTATTTTCCCTTTTTTGTTTTCTATTCTTTTATTGAGTTGGGCATGTACTACTTTGAGACTAGTTTTCAATCAACATTTACCTAGCCAAAATGCCATGAACAAGAACAAGAAGATGATCAGGCTCATCTTTCACCTTCTTGAATCCCCTGGATGATGCAGCATTTCCCTGAGTGGTACTCATAGCTTGAGCTCTAAAGCTTTGATGTTTCCAACTGTTGTTTATGCCTGCACAAGTTTATCTAACACCCTCAAGTGAAAGGGAGAAAAAAGTAAATTAAAGGAAATCATAGCATAATCACGTGCTTAAAAAACTCATGCAATAATATATCCAGACCTATGTTACACGGACTCGGGTAAGGGTGTCGGGTGTGGGTACGAGTCCAAGTGTCGGATTCGTCTATTTTTCATAGATTTTCCACTATTTTGAAGTATTCGGCTGGAGTACCCTTATCCTCGTCCAAGTATCGGGTGCGGGTACTTCGGGGTGAAGTGAAGAGTCCGTGTATCATAGATCCAGACCATTCACAAAGAAACAAGATAATGCAAAGATACATCACACATCACATCGGGGCAAACACAAGTTAACTCGAGTAAATGGAACTCCAAGTGTTTATAACAAAGGCCAACAAATGCAGGCCGTGTTTTACAAGATGGACCACAGGCCTTGATTTTGACAAAATAGTGCGGGGCCAACATAGGATGTACACTACCTGTGTCACCTACTTAGATGAAGTTAGGAGTTCTAATTGGACCATCAATTGCTTTGCTTTGAGTGTTGTAGCTGCTGGACCTTTTTTTTTTTCCGTTTTTTTTTTAATTAAATGGGATCCATTCTGGGTCCATTCACAAAATTGTGATGCAGCACAATTTTAGTTTTCTTGCAAAGAAGCAAGAGAGAGAGGAGCATTGAATGAGTTGGGGAGGTATCATGAGATGTTATCTTTCATATTTGGAACTAGAATCACCTGAAACCTTGTTTGGGGCAGTTCTATGAGATACAAGGGAGTAGTAGGGAGAGGAAGAGAAGTTGAGATGGAATATACTGTCAAATCTTACCTTGAGGCCTTATTGCAAGAAGATGTTAAGATTTTCCCTACAGAACAAGTTTGGGCTACTATGGTTCCTTCTAAGGTGGCATTTTTCATGCAGATGGATGTATGGGACAAAATTCTCACTATTGGTCACCTCATTAGTAGAAGTTTGGTGACCCCAATAGATGTTGTATGTGTAAGGTGGGAAAGGACGACATGAATCATCTCCTCGTTCATTGTCCGGAAACCTGTGAGGTTCAAAATTAAACATCATAGGATTTTTCAAGATTACAATATGTCTTTGGTGACTCTAAAAGGAATAGCAGCAAAGTCTCTTTATCATTGGGTTTTGGTGTCAAGGAGTGGTTGCTAAATCTCTCTTTTGGAGCTTTTATAGCTCATTTGTCTAGTTTGAGGCTTTTGCCTTGCAGGAGACCTTTTGCCTTGCAGGATTTTTCTACTTATATACATCTTTCTCTAGATTTAACAGACAGTGTCCAGGTGTATACGTGTTATATAATATTGCCATTGCTATAATTGTTATTAGAATCAAAAGGGAACAAGGGTCCAAAGTGACTGGCATGAGCAGTCAATTGTCATAAGATAATGAATAGGCCACACAGGGAGATGAGTCCAAAGCACTAGCTGGACATTGGGCAGGATTCTAGAACGAGAATTACCTACTCCTTGCATTTTTTGTTTTTAGTCGAAAGCTTATCATCTTGTTTTAATAATATTTATCTTCATTCAACAACATTTGCAAACATTTTCAAGTAATCCTAAGATCACCTTGTAGTCAAATTCACGCGCAAGCAGCCACGCGCGCACACACACATAGATATTCCAGATTCTTTACCTTCAGTTACAATCTCACATGAAATATAAAAATAATAAATTAAAATACACATATCTCTCTCTTTCTATATATATATATATATACACACGCGCGCGCGTATTGTGAACCAAACTCTAAATTGTTTATTTCAGTTCCAATAGTTAAAATATGCATTCAATTTTCAATTTCTAAATCAAATTCTCCAAGCATCATCACAAACAATCATCAATTAATGGAAAAAAATTGTAAAAATAATGCACGAACAATCGATTTAGGGGAAAAAAAAAATGGAGAAGAAAGGAATTACCAGAAAAAATGAAACCCTGACGATGATCGAACGACGAACAGCAATGCGAAGATGAAGAAGAAGACGACGGCGACGACGATGCCGATGAATAGGAAGACGAGCTTACATGTCCATGTCCGCCACTTCTTAGATTCAATCTCGGAGAATAACCGCAACGAGCGTGAATAAGAGACGCCGATGCCATGTATTTATACTTATAGCACCAACCAACCCAAATACAGTACTAGAGAGAGAAAGTCTACAGAGAGAGAGAGAGAGAGACAGAGATGCTATTTTGTAGCTATGTCAGCCTCGACGCCATCCTCTGAATTATCCTGATCACTACATAGCCCATCCTTTGCTATAAAGTGCAGTGTATTTTTCGCATCACATATGGCCAAAGAAATCCCCTTTGCCTATATTTAGGAAAAACGCTTCACAGAGTTCGCGCCATATTCTTCTCGTTTGTCTCTCTCTACAAAGAATGGCTGAGAAGGGAGATATTAGTACGGAGTATTATTATTATATATTATACTTATAATATAGTCTGGTATTATAAAGTGCACCTTGTGCAGTAACTTTCATAAAGTAATATGTGTAGAGATTATTAGAGAACAAAATGTAAAAAATTATTCGAATTAGGTGAACTATTCATGAAATTTATATTCAACAAAAATTACACTGGTCTAATGGCAAGATTCTAAATAATGTCGAGCGAAAAATTATGAGTTTTTTTTTTTTTAAATGCAACCAACTTTTTATAATTGAATTTCTAAGAAACCGACCGTTGAATCATTTTAATTTTTATCGAACAAAAAATTTATAAACAGTTCATTTAATCTAACGATCGGTTTCAAACTTTGAAATGTAGTGAACTTTAAACAAGTCATCTGGAGCAAAATTGCATAAATATACATTTACAGTAGCATGACTGCTTATATTATTATATAATAAATTATAAAGAGACAAATTAGAGAGAACAGGACACCTGTGGCCATGGAGGGAAGAGATTATGGGCAAAATTCTAGATAAGGGAATAAGGGACAAAACCATGTTTGACCCAAAAACTATTAAAAAAAAAAGATAAAAAAAAAGATAAAATGCCAATATCAACTCCATTTTTACCATCTCTCTATTTTCAGGTTGCTGGTTAATGTGACATGTGATTTGGTGGGGGTGGTAGTGACTTGTGATCATGTAATGTGCTATGTTGTGCTTGTTTGGATAGAGAAGTAGAAGCAACATAAGTTGCTTTTGGTGCCCAAAAGTACAAGTCGGGTGTATTTGGGTAAAAAGAGAGAAGTAGAAAAAAGTAGAAAATGTATTTTTTTGTGCTTAATGCATGAAGCACCTAAGGACTTGCTTCTCATAAAAGCACAAGTTGCTTTTGGTTAATGAAATTTGCAAATGCCAACATTGTCCTTGTAGATAGACTTTACTTTGTATTAATTTATTATATAAAGCAGAATTTTGTTGCACTTATCTTTAGTTTAATATTTGTATGAAACATATTTAAATTTTATAACTTAATTATAATTATATTATAATTTTGTCCAATAAAATTTTGATAGCCAAACAAGCAAAATATATATAAATAACATTTTTGCAAGGATAATTGGGTCATTTCAGTATTATAAGTAGCTTCAACATATGGTATCCAAACAGACAATTGACTTCTGCATCTGCAGCACAACACTTTAAAATGTAGTATTTTAACATAAATGACTTCTGCTTCTGGAGCACTTGACTTCTGCTTCTGCTTTTGATTCTGATTCAACAGCACAAGCATAAGTATATCCAAACGGACCCGTTATGTCCCTCCCATATTATCCCACCACCGTTCATATCATGTAATTTTGATGAAAAATACTAAAAATAACGATTTTATAAAGATTATAAGCTTTAATAATTTTTTTTCATAACTCAAATAATATAGTAGTTGATAAAATAATATCATATACATATGTATGATTGATTGTTAGTTGTTGGTAGGGAGGGCGAGAACAAATAGACTAATTGTCATCCATGAGAAATAGGACCAAAAATCTTATTTCATAAAATGAGAGACATGAACCATTGAATCAAAGCTCAAGTTCATTTATTATGAAAAAATATATAATTAACGTGGTATGTTATATCAATTATCATTGCCGTATTATTTGGTATGGAAAGATTGTTAAAATTTTAATTTACTCCACATTTTCAGAAGTAATATGATTCTAGATTCAAAGTTATTAGGTAAAAACATCTCATATATCATAGACTGAAATGCGCATCACGATTTCTTAAAATTTAAAATTCAAAATTTGATTATTGACCAAAAATCTTATTATTTAGGCTCGATCTTGAATTATGGAAATGCATTTAGTTGATTTTATTTTTCTTAATGGACAATAATATTATCCTCGTGCTCAATTTTCATATTATAAATAAAGCTTCCAACTACCACATGACATATGTTGACGTCACAGTGAATTGCTTAAAGCCAAAGTTCACTTATGAGTGCATCTGTCATATTTGTTTACAGAATTAGTGAGGTCTAGGTGGAAAGTCTATTGTCATTTGGTAGAATGAAAGAAGTCTCGATTCTCTACTTGGACTTGGGTATGCTTGGGTGATGTATCATAATCTGGATGCTTTGCTTTTCACTTGGATGATGTGCAGATGATCCAGATCATGACACATCACTCAAACATCAAGTAAACCCAAGCAAAGGATCCTCATTCGAATGTAAGGCTAAAAACTCTAAAAATGTATATATGCTTAAAGGTATATATAACATGACATCACATGTATAATAATATATACATCTATTATAATTAAAGGAATTGGCTTGAGCTGTGTTGGATTGCCCAATGCCTTAATTTAGGGTTAACCCAGATTGAGATTGGGTTGAAATTCTTCGGTCCAAGCCCAATCCTACCCTGTAAAAGGCTACCCAAGCTTTCACATTAATCAGATTGGGTTTGAGTTGGGCATTTAAACCCACCCAAATTGCAACCCTACATATGAGGGCTAGCAATTGAAATTCGAATTAATCACCTCAAACCAGAATGAATCCCCAAAGAAACACCAAACCTATAGACAATGCTCCTCTAACCGTTGACATGCAGCATATCATATATCGAGGGATGCTAATATGAGGTGCATGTACCTCATGCAAGTTGTATTTGGTGGTTTCTTTGAGAGCTCCTTGCAAAATATATTTTGGAAAACTGACGGTTGGATTAGATATCTCCTTCATGTATATTATGTCTACCAAAATCATAGTAATCCAACAGTTGATTTCTCAAAAAAATCTGCTGTGAAAAAATGGTGACATTTCAAAGAAAAAAAAAAGTCATAATTTTTCAAAAACCAGCCATTGAATCACTGTGATTTTTGGTAAGCATGACATGCATAAGAGAGGTATCTAATCCAATTGTCAGTTTTCAAAAATATGTTCCGCAAGCGGCTCTAGGCGAGATCACCTGATGCAAGATGCCCGATATTAGCATTCCTGATCATATATATATCGTCTCCCTCACAAGAAAATAAATAAATCCACCTCATGTATTGTGTGGGGCTAAGGAGACGATGATAATGCCACTAGTATGAATAGCAAAATCTCGACCATAGTTTGTAATTCATGATTCAACAAAAATACTATACAGTTTGTCAAAAGTTTAGTAATTATTGACATTATTATTGAAAAATATAATTGAAAATTTGGTCAAATAATACATACTAAGGAGTAATATGGTTCGATATAAATTCGAATACTATTTGATTTTGCATAATATTATTTATAGCAAAAATTCAACATCAACATCATATATATATATATATATATATATATAGTAATGAACTAGTTATTTATAACTGACTTTAATAAAATCAGCTAAGAAATCCGAGTTATTGAATTTCTTTTCACTTAATGCATGATTCAATATGAAAAGAAATCTAAGGGCTTGGATTTCTTAGCTGATTTTAGTTAAAGTTAGCTACAGCTGACTAGATCATTTCAATATATATATATGACTTCTATTAAAAGTTACACCTTACGCAATTTTGCATAAGGTGACCTCTAACTGTAGGGTCAAATGCAAATCAAATTTTTGAAAAATTAATTGTTGGATTAGATGCATGAATTGCTTATAAATTTCATGTTCACCAAAAATCACAGTGATCCAACGGTCAGTTTCTGATGAAAAATTGTGACTTTTTTGTTCTTAAAAATATCACCAGTTTTTTCCAATTGGTTTCTTCAAAAATTGACAGTTGAATCACTGTAATTTTTGGCGAACATGAAATTCACAAGCAGTTCATCTAATCTAACGGTCAACTTTTTAAAATATATTATGCATTTGATCATATAAAAATCACCTTATACAAAGTTGCCTAAAATTCTCCTTATAATAGAAGCCCTCCCTATAAAAGAAAAAGGCATCACTATTCTTCATTAAAACTCATTGTTTCCCCGCCCTCAGATCATTGGACATGAACACTTTTGAAAAGATAAAAAATAAAATAAAAAATTCTAGTACTTGAAGTATAATTTTTTTTTTTTTTAAATCATTTCCCCCTGCATTTAAAGATACATCTCCAATTTTATATTTCCTATTTTCAGAATAATAGAAAGCTAAAATATGAATTTAAATAAGAAGGGTAGTTTGAACCACACCTCATGAAATTTAAGTTCTAAAATTGAATCTTGACACTTTAACTATCATATTGTGATAGTCGTAATGGATGGAATTTGCGAGTAATTTTTCATCTCTAGAGATTAGTCTTGACCCAAACCTAGCCCGGCAGGAGTAGGTCTAGAATACTCTAATTAAGTTGGCAAAAAAATTAAAAATAAAAATAAAACAAAAAGGAAAGTCCATTTACATTAAGCATATTAATTTACAACCAACCTCAACAATAAACTATATAAACACACATTAAAATATTACATGCATATTAATATTGCATAATTACATTATAGAACAAGCATTAGTATTATCATCACTGAACATGGCAGCGGTCCGTTCATCCAAGATGGTCAAGTTATCATCCTCCAGTCGATGATAAAAGCCATGATCATCACCACTGTAGCCATGCTTGTAGTAGTTGTACGAAGAGGAAGGCTGAGATGTGTTGTACGTGTACGTGTACGTGGTTGGTTGGCTCTCATAATATTGCTGCTGCTGCTGCTGATTATAGTAGCGGTAGGTAAAGTTGTGGTATTCTGGGTTGTAGGGAAAAGGCCAAAACTCAGCTCTTCTTCCTGTTTTCCTCACCGTTTTGAGAACTTTTTTCTGGTCTGCCGATCCCATAACTGTCACCTTTTGCATGCCCACGTCTATATCTATATCGTCCACTCCTGTTATAACATATATGCATGTCCATAAACACTCATTAGGACTTTATCATGAATCCTATTAATACAGATTTTCTATTAGGAATATAAATTATTTCAAATAATTATAGCCAATTCAATTTGGATTATTCCGAAATATCAAGGATGGGTGACCTCTCATAGAGAATATATATATATATATATATAAATATATTTTTTTAGGACAGAGAATCCTTGACTTGCTCCAGCCCGTTGTGGGGCCAACTGGCCAAGATAATCCCTAGATACCTACAATTATCCTCGTGTCTGGAATCTCTGTATGGATTGTTCTGCAGTCATGATTTTAGTATCTAAATAAACTCAAAAACCCAAATAAGGGATTTAGACTCATTACGTTCACATTATAGGTATCGGATAAGACTGGATACTAACACCTATGAAAACTCGAATTCAACAATTCTGAGTTTATAGTTCATCCCAAGTTTCACTTTAACTACTTGTTTGGGTAAAAAGACACCGTACCTATTCTTACTTTTATGAATCCTATATCCGTAAGTAAATAAGTGTATCATTGTTTACAATTATTATAAGGTCACAAGTTGAGTATATATAAAGATTGCATAGTCAAGAATCAATAGATTGATAATATTAATTAGTAGTATTAGTGCACTAATTAAAACTCCCACGATGGGACTAAAAGTAAATTAGGACCATCCATCTTATCATGGGTCCACCATGCTGGCAAAAATTAAAGGAGGCAGTTGGTTTCAAATGTCAACTTCTGCACTAGCGCATATATATATATATATATACTGATTTTTTAAACCAATTTAGAGTTGACGGACCTATTCAAGTCTTTTCACCAATGGGGCTGCAAACCTCACCGCCATACAAAAGCTAGTTGATGTCACATGATTTAGAATCTCCTTTCAGCCCTTTTTTTAAATTATTTTTGAAGTTTAAAATTTTATTTCATTTAAAAAATAAAGTGATAATCACGAGCGTTTTAACAACTTTGAGGGTGATAGAATAAATGACAAAATTTTCATACAAAGAGTGATTGTGGCAGAAGATACGAGACTCCAACTATTACAATAATCACTTTTAATATGAGCAACACTCGCATGATTGGTTGGTTAGTTGATAATGATTAACTTAATTTTATAAATTAATGAAATTAATTAACTACAAGTGTCAACATTTTTTCATATAAATTAATGAAATTAATTGACTAGAAGTGTCAACAATTTTTTATATTTTTTTCCTAATTGACAATAACAAGATCAAAGAAAAAATTTAAACTAATAATGAATATATAAACTTAAATATTGATTAATAGTGTAATTTTTAGTTAGTATATTTAGAATTGCTTCTAAGAGTCTTCATATTTTGAAAGCTTTACATAATAATCTCAAGGGAGTAAATTAAGGCAAAATGAGAAAGATTAGTGTAAAAATTTTAAAAAATTCCGATGGGGAAGAAATTATAAAATAAATTAAAAAGGGGCATAAAAGGGACAAATTTATAAATCTTAAATACAAAATTAAAATAAATGAAAATTGCTGATCTCCCCACTACGTCTCTCTAGCAATCTTGCTCGATCTGAGACTCATCTGATCATTCATGATATACTATGGGTCTCACTTCATGTAAGAGAAATTATAAAAAGTAACCTATATTTTTCCTTTTTGGGTCAAGGAAAAAAAATATTTCTTAACATGATGGGTGACGTGGTGTTGTGATGTCAATACAAATTTTTTAAAAAGACTTAAAACGACGTGGGAGATCTTTTATTGCACACTGATATTGAGCAATTGATGATTAATTATAAGCATTAATATCTCAGAAGGTAAGATGCCATGCATACAATTAACATGAGAAACAATTTAAGTAGAAATTAATAAACATAGGAAGTAATTAAAAGAAAATTTACCATCTAGTTTTTGAAGAGCTTTCTTGATCTTGCTTTCGCATCCAGCACAGTCCATGTGCACTCTCATCTCTACGATCTGAAATACAAAAGCACACAAATTTTCGGTTTAACACACACACACACACATATATATAGCATGAGAGTTCGTCTGTCATGCATGTATTGCAAAAATTAACAATCTATTTTCAACCACTAAAAGTGATGGTGGAGTCTAATATAACAGTGAAACTCAGCCCATATTAATCAATATATAGTAGATATGGTGTCTGTCATTACAAAAATAATGACAGACTAGTGTCATCTTCTCTTTTTTCACAAATTTAACGAACCTCCATTTTTTCAAAAGGAGACGCAATATCTCTAACGCTGGAGTTCTATTCTATCACATAGATTGGCAGTTTGACACCTTCCCTAGCTCCTATCCGCCAAATTAATTCAAGGGTTAACACTTCTATATTAATGCATGTCATCTAACGTAGAATGTAAGAATTGGGATGAGTATCACATGAAAGGAAACTGTCAAACTGGCATATATGGTTTCATGGAGAGAGAGAGAGAGAGAGAGAGAGAGAGAGAGAGATGTCTGACCGTCATGTTCAGAGTGAAGGCCGGAACCTAATTAAGCTTTTCTTTGCAGCTGAGATATGTGAGGATAAATGAACGTGTTTGGAGTATATAAGCTAGCATGAACATGAGAAAGCAGTAGTCTCTGTCTCTCTATATATAGAGATTAATATAGCAAGTTGGCCTCTCTTTCTCTTTCATCCTTGAGAAAAAGAGAGAGAAAGCGAGAGATAAGAGAGAATATTGAATTGGGCCGATCGAAAAAAGAAAGAGAGAATATTGAATTGGTCCCTTACGAACTTTTCATCTTTTTTTCCTAGCTTTTGCTTGAGCTTGCTTCCAAAGCGACAAAACGTGTAGGGGTCCTCGGAGTAAAGTTCATAGAAGGTGCATAGAAAGTTAGATATGAAACCCACGGCCCGACTTTAATTAACTACTACTTCCTTTCCAAGTTTTTGAAGAAGATCCTCTTGTTCAACACACTACTTCCTTTCCATTAATAATACTGGCATCTAATGGTAGGTTTATTATATTATGATTTATTTATGACTCCCTCAATAGTACGTAGTCTATGAACATAATCAACTTCTCTCCTATGTATTATTGTGTGTCCTTAAAAATAATATTAAAATATATATAGATCGATCTTCTATGAATGCAATAAATTTTGGTTCTATTATTGTGTGCCCTAAAAAAAAAAAATTAGAATATAAATTTGTGTTACGAAGGCATGTCTATTTCTAGGCAATGTGTACTTTTTTCTTTTTTTTTTTTTTGGTGGGATTTGAAAAAACATACAATAAAAAAATGGTGATATTTTGAAGAACAAATTAAAAAGTCACAGTTTTTTACACTAATATTTTTTAAAAATTGATCATTGAATTACTGTGATTTTTGGCAGACATGACGACATATATAAGAAATGTATCAAATCCAATGGTCAGTTTTTCAAAATATACTATGAAAATGGTTGTAATTGAGGTGACTTGATGCAATTAGGTCGATTTGTATCTTAGCATTCCTGTATATATATATATACATATATAATATTTATATATTGAACAAAGAAATGTTTTATTATTTTAAAATTTTAAGTTTTAGAAGGTAAGAAGTTATAAGAGAAAGAAATGATGATGTGATTATATATAGAAGGAAAATATGAATTAGAACAATGGAGAAAGTAATTCTATTATTTTGTAAACGATTATTTTATTATTGTAAGTTGTAACTTTTGAATAATATAATATGAAAAAATTAAAGGGCATTTTTGAAATAAAATTGTAAACACATAGCTAAAAGGGTAATTTCCCTTAACATAAGAGTATATAATTGGTATACAACTAACTAGGCTGAGGTAAGAGTGAAGACCATGGAATCTCTATGCTTTTTAAACAAATTTCATTTACTTTTATTCTAAGGGCTTGTTTGGTTGTCCATAAAAATTGATATGACTCTTTGTAATTTGTATATAGCGTTAGAAGTACAAATCTATCATCTTGAAAAGGATCATTAAAAACCTTTGTAGTGTTATATATTTATAAAACACTACAATTATAGTTGTGTTTTTTGGGATTATATATCTCTATTCGAAAATAATGGATTTGTTCGCAAAATTCTTGGAAAACAAAATTAAGCAATTTCACTTTTACAGGACATCCAAACGGTCCCTTGCAATAAAATTGAACTATATATAGACCATTTCTTAATTAACCAAATAAGAAGCCACTACATATACACGTTTACTTAATGTAATTGAATTACAGTAATTCATGTTCACAAGTTTGACATAACAAACACGGTATTAAAATTTCCAAAAATAACAAATGTTCACAATTTGAAATGAAAAAAAAAAAAAAAACAAAGATAACTATTATTCTCGAGTCAGGTTTTTTTTACCACTCGTTTTATCACTATTTTTACAGTTAGTTCTCAAAACACCAATATAGATTGAATATTTTCAGAATCTAACTGTTGGATTAAACTTTTTTTATATATCTCATGCATGCCAAAAATCACAATAATTCAATGAAAAATTAATCAAAAATAATTATTATAATATATCTTTTACTAATATAATTAGAAACATCAAAATTTTTTACAGTAACATTTTTAAAAATATGACTAACAGATTATTGCGATTTGTGGCGTGTATGACATGCATATATAAGAAGGTTAACAGTTGGTTTTTCAAAACATTTAATCAACATTGATATTTTGAGAATGAGAAGTAGAAACAATGATAAAAAAAGAACAGTAAGAGAAATCTAACCCATCTAATCAATCATGAGAACAAAATGACAAAAAGATACAATTGGATTTGTTAATTATGCAAATTATTAAGAGAGGCCGGAGGGGGACATGGACCCTTGGGAAATCACGTGAAAGTGACCCCATTAGGAAAATGCCTCGTAATGCAATAATGCCCACAACCACCTTTGCAAGTTTGTTGTGCATGAAAATATTATTGAAATTAAAAGGGGTTTTGGAAAAGAGCAATTTTTAATATATATATTTATAAGTATATCAATATCAATACTCTATCTAAAAAAGCAGGCAGCTGAGGGACGACCCATTAATTAATAATATTCAATTTGAACGAAATTATCCTTGAATTGCCTTAATTTGTTATTATGCGATATCCCATGACTATATATATATATATATATTTCTGATATATATATATATATATATATATATAGAAGTGCTAATATAAGGTGCACCTGATACAAGAAGCATCAGGTGCCCTCTTGTAGAGCCACTTGCAGTGTAAATTTTAGAAAAATGACCGTTGGATTAGATACCCCAATCATGTCTGTCATGCCTGCAAAAAATCACAATGATCCAACGGTTGGTTTCTGAGAAAACTGACTGTGAAAAAAAATGTTGCATTGTATAATTGATTACTTAATTAAACATACACGATCCATCTTATTAGTCCCTTAAAATTTCATTACAATATGTTCATAATTTGTTCAATGGGAAATCATTAGGTAATGGTTCCCAATCATCAGTTATTGTAATATGTTTTGAGTGACCTTTTGTTCATATCATACATGATGGGATTACACCACCTAATAGGTTGCATTTGGTAAACAATTTATAACCTACCGTTTCATAGATTCCATTTACTATATGAAGTATTCAAGTGGCAAAGCATATTGGTTACATCTAGTCATGTGACTTCATGGCACCAGCATCACAAAGGTATTTTAACAAAATCTTTAACAAATCCAATTATAAAATTAGGTTAGAAAACAATACAATCCACCCTGGTAAAAGTCACTGCCATTGCATGCAAAACAATTTGATGTGGCATGCCACATCAGCTGCCACGCCATTTGGTACAAGAAGATGGTTAAAGTTTCCGTCAAGTTAGCATTTTCCTCACAACTAACATGCATATATATGATATGACCACGACTATTATATTATATTTGAAGTTAAAAACAATGACTAAAGGGCCCTAGAATGCCATGAATACACAGTTAATGAATGGATTCTTGGATTCTAACAATTTCATGTAGGCGGAATTCTCTTTTGTCATAGGATGTATGCCATGTTTACCAGAAAAAATAAGGGTGCTGGAAAAAATGAACTTAAAATAGTATCAATTAAGCATTTAGACAAAGATGCGGGCCAAAGAGAGCAACAAGAATTTTGGTGGTTAATACAATGTTACTAACCTTGGTTTCTTCTCCATTGTATTTGTCTCCATGTCTGTGATTACTCAGTATAAGATGAAGTCCACTTTACCTCATTAAGAAAAATTGTAAAAGTGCAAAATAATTATATCAGCCATGTCAGAGAAGGAAGGTGGAATTGTCAAGGAGGGCCATGATGAGGGGGTGAAAATGGCGATTGCTCTGCTCGAAGAGTTTGGACTCCCTCTAGGACTTCTCCCTCTTGCCAACGTGATCGAAGTGGGCTTCGTAAGGAGCACTGGCTACATGTGGATCCTGCAAAAGAAGAAGGTTGAACACAACTTCAAAATTATAAGCAAGCTTGTGAGTTATGACACTGACATACATGGTTACGTTGAGAAAAAGCGGATCAAGAAGCTCAAGGGAGTGAAGGCCAAGGAGCTCATGCTATGGCCTCCAGTCAATGAAATCACTGTCGATGATCCACCCACTGGAAAGATTCACTTCAAGAGCCTTGCTGGCATCACCAAGACTTTCCCGGTCGAAGCATTTGCTGCTGGCCAGTAATACACAACACCACCTATTTTACAGTCCTTCATCTGCCAGGTGTTGGAAACAGTTCTATATGGTAATAATTTAGAATAGCTTAAAAGCTATTCTAAATTGAAGTGATGAGCATGACTGTTCATCACAACACCTATTTTTCTTCTCTTTTAAACTATTCCCCCATTTGGGGCTTGTTTTGGTTGGATTTATCAGAAAGGAAATAAAAATTGAAGTGATGAACGTATTTCTAGTGTAAGGAGGGTCTGTGACCATAGAAGCAACAAAAGTAATACCTAACTTGGAAAAGAGCACGATTCATCAAGAATATTTCATTTGCAGTGCAGTTAAAATCAACTTTCTACTATACATTAATTTAAACTCCAAAGGAACTTTGCAAAATTATCATAAACAGAGCATATTCTAAAGTCTATGTAATTTGAAGGACACAGCTGGAATTGATGCAAAAATTAAGGATAGGCCAGCAAGAAAATTATTTCACCATTTTCTTTTCTTGTAGTAACTTCAATAGCATATCTAAGAAGAAGATATTAACTTTAATATCATTGGGAAAACAGAGAATCCATAACACAAATATATAATATGAACCAGTAAAGAAATGCCTCATTTTTCATTACTAAACACAAGTCCAGGGATCTAATGTCACATAGCATATCAATGTTGCGCATAATAGCAAATATTAAGTTAATTATAAATTATGCAGTTATGCCCTAACCAATGGTCATCTTAGTTGCGAAAGCACCAGAAAAGAATCCAAGATAAGAATGAACAAATCTTCAGTGAAAAAGAAAAAAATAAGTAACAGCGCAGAATCAATAAATCATAGGAAGACCTGAAACTTTTACATTTTCTGCTCTTATATGGCTTTCCTGTGAGTTTTGTGGCAGAGACTGTACAGAGACACTCTTGCATTGTTCAAGTGTTGGTCTGGGAATGAAAGAAGGTGGTCATGGCAAAGTAAGAAAAAAGCATCCTCCAGGGGCAATCTATGAGCCTAGGAACTAATATGGTTATGGATATGGATTAGCTTAACAGAAGAGATCAACAATTTAAAATTTTAAAATGAGTTCATTACAAGTTTACAACTCAGTTCAATTTTTGATGGGAGTCAACAGCTCTGTGTACAGGCAACAAATGTCAATTTTATTTTCAATGGTCCAACTTTATGACTTTTTAGCAAATGCCGTTTTATTATTTTAACCTAAATTTAAGGTTTGAAAAATAGAAGATAATATTACTACATAACCAGAGATGCATTCATAAAGAACAGTGCCTTTTTTTCCTGCTTTGGGGAGGGGTGTGGGGTTGGGTTGTTACATTTTACCCCCTTCAAGTTCGGTCCCATAGTAACTTTTCCACCCTATGGTATGGCTTCTTTTTTTTTATATATATATATATATATATATATATATATATATATATGCCTTAGCAACAAAGCACCCCTATAGTGAGAAGTGACATCAACAGCAAACAACATATTTACACTGAAGGAGTTAAAGTGTAGTTTTCAAGCTATATAGGGTGGAAAAGTAAAAACTGGCCAAACTTGAAGGGGTCAGTGTGTAAATTTTCTTCTTCTTCTTCTTTTTTTTTTCCTTCTCTCTTTCTTTTTTATGGTTCTTTTTCTCAAACCTAATTAAGTGGGAGAAATTGCAGTTTTTTAGGATACATAGTAACACCAATCCAAGAAAGAATCATAGAATCTCACAAGAAGCAACAAATAATAATAAAAATAAAAAGGAATGCTGATGAAAATATAATTGACATTTTTTTTTTTCAAACAGTTGCTTTTTGAAACAAAAATGGAGATCTAAAGCAAGCATGGACAAGTAAATGAATGAATTATGATGACGAGGCTATTTGATGAAGAAAGCCAGGAATGCATTATTCCATAGAGAGTCCTGTGTCCAAAGCCAATAACCATACCAAGGCTAATAATCAGCGGCCGCCCATCTATTTTCTCATTGCTTTAATGTTTTTTTTTGTTTTTGTTTGAGGGGTGGGGGATGTTAGAAAGAGTTGGTGCCGCATTTTCAAAGAAAAAGAAAAGGAGAAATTTAAGGCTAAGCCATGGCAACCTAGCAGGAGTAATTAATCCCTTATGTCATAAAACATTTTGGTTGTAACCCAATGCAGAATTGTAAAAAACTATCACATTAAGAGGTCAGTAAACTCAGCATTATCATATTGTTCCTCATTAGCCGGCAAAATTATATGTACCTTCTACAACAGACATTGCACTTAAGAGTATTAAACATTTAGGCAAGAGTGGAAGGCCGGCTGACCGGCTGAAAGTGAACAACCAGAGTTTTGGTGGGTAATACAATGATACTCACCCTGGTTTCTCCATTGTATTTGTCTCATTTATGTGCTCACTAAGTATAAAATGAAGTTCTCGATACCTCAAAGTAACTGTAAAAGAACTAAAGAATTCTATCAGCCATGTCAGAGAAGGAAGGTGGGATTGTCAAGAAGGGCCATGATGAGGGAATCAAAATGGCAGTTGCTCTTCTTGAAGAGTTTGGACTCCCTCTAGGACTTCTCCCTCTCGCCAACGTAATTGAAGTAGGCTTCGTAAGGAGCACAGGCTACATGTGGATTCTGCAAAAGAAGAAGGTCGAACACAACTTCAAAATAATAAGCAAGCTTGTGAGTTATGACACTGAAATACATGGTTATATTGAGAAGATGCGGATCAAGAAGCTGAAGGGAGTGAAGGCCAAGGAGCTCATGCTATGGCCTCCAGTCAATGAGATAACGGTTGATGATCCACCCACGGGAAAAATTCACTTCAAGAGCCTTGGCGGGATCACCAAGACTTTTCCAGTTCAGGCATTTGCTACCGGCCAGTAAGACATATCACCTATTTAATAGTCCTTTGTCTTCCAGGTGATGGAAACAGTTCTATATGGTAATAACTTAGAATAGCATATAGGCTATTCATTTTCTTCTCTACTCCACTGTTTTTCCATTAGGGGCTTGTTTTGGTTTGGTTTCTCATAGGGATTTATTAGAAAGGAAATAAAAATTGAAGTGATGGAAGGTATTTCTACCATGTAAGGGGTTTGGTGACCACAGAAGCAACAAAAGTAATACCTAACATGGATAAGAACATGAATCTTTCAACATTAGTTCTTTTGCTTTGCAGTTCAAATCAACTTTTCGCTATACATTACATTTACTAAACTCCAAAGGAACTTTAAAACCATCATTAACAGAGCATATTCTAAAGTCCATGCAATTTGAAGGATAAAGTTGGAATTGATGCGTAAAGGACCAGGCCAGCAACAAAATTATTTCATGGCTTTCTTTTCTTATAGTAACTTCAGCTGCTATTCGAAGAAGGATATTCACTTTTATATCATTGGGGAAGCTAAGAACCCAAAATAGTTTGAAAATAGAAACAAAATTATAACACTCTTCTCTAAAGCGATGTGCCATAGAATACTATCTTTTCCTCATCCTAAAAGACATTATTCTACCTAATCTAGAAAAGATAGCTGACCAATGGAGATTAACACAAGGCAAAGATGAACATCAAGGCAACATGACAATTTTACTAGATTATAAGATTCAACTATAAGATTTTACTAGATTACAAGAGTTAACTATAAAACAGACAATGCCAAACCAGATTATTAAAAAATGTAATTACTGAAGAAAAAATTAAAAAAGAAGAGAAAAGAAAAGAAAATAAAGCATGATAGTGCAATCGTTTCATAGTTGGGAAGCTGAAATGACAATGAACCAAAAGATGGAGTTTGGTGGTAATTATGCCAAAAAACCCTATACTTTGGAATAGTTTTAATGAATCTGAACAAAGTGATGCACTTAAGATGAACACCTACTGTCATTCAATGGAAATTCCAACATAGGAATAACCACAAAAAGGACAGGTAATTACAATCTAATATATAAATTATTCTTTTCTTATTTATTAATATAACAAAAACAATGACAGTGATATACAAAGCAACTTCAGAGCATGAATTAAATACAAGCTTTGTAAGTTGAACAAGCATCAGAGTGTATTAACCTCATTTAGTACAGAATGAAATGTCATTTTAGGAATTAAAAAAGTTGAGGAATGTGAAATTCATAGACAACTGGATAAATTTCAGTATCAATAGGCATAATAACTATCTTAAAAGGCTACTAACAAGTTTAAGAGAACTAAAAGCAATGCAAGAAAAGGGCTTATGAACAGGATTTTGTACCAGGAAAATCCTCTGAAGCTGTGATCTTATACTGGCAAAGTTAATCTTTGTTGGATCCTTCTTATTTTTGGAGATCCTGCGGTGTGGGAAGTTCATGTATATTGGTAAATTTCTATTCGATATGGAGAAAGTGCATCCACCATCATCGATGAAGGCTCTCTTCAAGACCATTTACAGAACTGGGGAATGTTGACATGCTAATAGATGGCAAGTTCTGTTCCTTTCCTGGCCAGAAGAATTGTATTTTGTATCAGCCCGTCTACATGTGGCATACTATTAGCCACCATCTCTTGACTTATCCAAAATTTTCATTTTATTTACATTTTACAGCAGAAGTAAATCCCATTTGAGTGCTGATGTAAAGGGTTTGCCAATATACAATCTGAATTTTCAATAGAGGATGAGATATTGGATTCTTCAGCCTAGTTCACTGAGATGCTCTGGAGTCGATATGAAATGCTGTCCATGCATGGGAACAGTAATGCTCAAAACCAACATACATTATTACATGCTTTAAAGAAGTGTTTAATTTGATCCTTCCAACACCATTCATGTTCACTGGAACTACACTGATATATATCTGTAAAAATGGGTCACCACTTGTGCAGCCATTAGAACCATCAACATCTGCAGGAATGACGCTTCATTGAAGCTTCTAAAAGCAAACCACCAGTCTCCACATGTCTGTGGTGCATACACAGTTTTCCAATTAAACTAACTGCATCGCATAGAATGCCTCCCAGATCTCCAGATGGATGTGCATTCATACTCCAAATTTTTGGAAAAAAAATTGCACTGCAGGTCCGTTGACCATTGAGTGGAAAGCAAATAAAGTCTTCTCCAAATGGCCCTCGTGCCGCGAAGTTGGATAACAAGCAGGCAATTATTTCAAACAAACCTCCTTAGCAGCATGGAGGGCACTTTGGCACCAGAAAGTTGAAAATTTCATGTTCAGTCCTCTTGCCACTTTCCAACCAAGATACTGCAATTCCAGAGGATCTACGCCTCTTGAAGCAATCCTTTCTACCCGTGGTGGAAGAGAATTTCATTGTCAAGGTTTTCTATTGCTGATTTCAATTTCATCTACACACCCACGTTTAGCAGACAGAAGTCCATGTAGAATAAGTTGACTAGAAAATAACCAGATTTCCAAACTTGGAAGTTCAGGAGTAGTAAATGACTTTCCATATGCAGCTGAAGCTGCAGTAGCAGCCGGAGCAACAGCTACAATACCAACACCAGCACATCTGAGAAATCATCAAGATGAAAACAGATGAAAACAGAGACGTGTATCAAACTTGGAAGTTCAGGAGTAGTATATGACTTTCCATATGCAGCTGAAGCTGCAGCAGCAGCCGCAGCAACAGCTACAATACGAACACCAGCACATCCGAGAAATCATCAAGATGAAAACAGAGAGGTGTATCAACCTAAAAATGATTATTAAAAATGAAATTACTGAAAATATTTAAAAAGAAAATGAAGCATGATAGTGCAATCATCTAACAGTTAGGGAGCTGAAATTACAATGAACAAACTGAAAGATGGAGTTTGGTGGTAATTGTGCCCAAAACCCTATAATTTGGAATAGTTTTAACTAGTCTGAACAAAGTGTTGCAATTAGACGAAGACCTACCGTCATTTGATGGAATTCCAACATAAGAATAACCACAAAAAAAGGATAGGTAATTACAATCTAATTTTATAAAAATTATTATTTGCTGTGCTGGAAAACATTACAGCAACGTCCATTGTTACAACCTCTAAATTGTATAGTATATTTTTCCCTCCATACTCCACAGACCAAGCAAGATATCTCATGCTAAGTGAACACATACAGCAGCCAAAAGGTGCAAATGATGATACCACTCTGAAGGCAGGTAACAG
>JAESVK010000727.1:1357145-1384268 GCA_017140935.1 Hamamelis virginiana | reverse complement strand
CGTCATGATGAAGTCACGGTTCAACCAGGTTGACTCGACGGTTGAACCGGTTGACCCTTAACCCAGTCACTTGTCTGGTTCGATAAACGGTCTGGATTTTAAAATATTGCTATTAATAGGGTGTCGTTGGTTTAGATTCAATCCTTTTAAAAAAAATTATATTTTATCTTTTATTTAGGAAAAAAAGGTTTGGTTAATTTTCTTTATTTCTCATATTCAATTGGATTTTTCGAAATTGAAATTTAGAATTAGAATTAGGGTGTCCAATTTTAATTATAGTAGTTGGGTATATATATCGACTATAAAAGTAGAATTCTGATCATAAATTTGATTTTTAATATAATATAAAATTGCCTTTTCCTATTTTAGTATAGTGGTAATGGTATTGGCAATACTTACTAATTTTCACTTTACTTTCTATATTTTGAAATCATACCTTACTCTCATCCATAGTGTTAATTACTACTTGAAATATAAATTATTTTTCTTCTCATTTAGCCCTATCTATATAGCTAGTGTGATAATGTCTTTTATCACAATATATGTCCATTCATGATCATTTTTTACTATTGATATATCCCTTATTCTTCTCGTCCTAGACAACTTGAATTGAATCATTTCTCTTATCAAAATGGAGAGTTAAAATTTTACTTCTTGTTCACATAACATACATATTAAACTAAGGGTTAATTACATTTTACCCACCTGTGGTTTGCCTCGAATTCGATTTACCCACTCGTGGTTTCATTTTTCACACTTTACCTACCTGTGATTCCCTCCGTTACTCCTCCGTAACCCACCTCCACTACGGACGTTACTTTAACACAAAAACTCAAAAAAACTTAACCTCAAACGGATCAAACACCCCTCGCTCCCAAGAACACACTACTATCCAACGATCTCACCAAACGAAGAGCACAATGCAATATGCTTGAGATAATGGACTGAGAAACCTAGGGTTTTGATCGTGCAAGCAAGCCGAGTAAGAAGGAGACACAGTGTTCAGATTGTGAGCTGTCGCGAATAGGTAGATCCTTCTAATTTTTTGAAAACTAGGGTTTTAAAATTCTTTTTCGAAATTGGGTTTTTGCTTGCTATGTCTTCATCAACTGTGGCAATGGGTCTATAACTAGTGGTTTCTACCGTGCCTTAGATGGCCATTTATGTACCCATGAGAATTATGCGTTACGAACAAGTAGAAAATTTGGTAGCTATGGAAGAAGATTCATCGATTGTAGTCAATTTAATGTAAGAAACAATTTCATTGGTGTATTTCATTTGAATTGAATTGAATTATTAGTTGTGATTAATTGTGAACTGTGAAATTAACTGTTGTAATTGTAATGATTAGGTTGGTCCCAAATGTGGCTTCTTTCAATGGGTGGATAACGAAACTTGTTGGAGTGAAGCTGCCCTACTTGTCTGTGAAAGGATAAGTATGCTTGAGAATGAACTGCAGCTTGCAAATCAGAGAGAAATGAGAAGTAGGGAAATAGAAGAAAGATCTAACCAGAGGAAAAGAGAAGCACATGAGCTTTATGTAGAAGCTAGGGAGGAACTGAAGAGGATTAGAGAGAGTGAAAGATTGTACAAGCTGGCACTAGTTTTGTCATGATTATTTTTCATTTTTGTAATGTTGTTGTTGTGTTTTGCCTCAATGAACAACAATGTAAGGGTGAGGACCCTTAATCTGCCATGATGCTTGGGGGCTTGTTGATATGTGGTTGGGTAAATTGAATTAAGTCCTTGATTATTGTATCCATCTCTTGAAATATAAAGTGTTGTTTTTGTGCAAATGTTCTGTAGTTTTATTTATTGTTTTTACTTCCTGCCCATAAATGGATCCATATGGTCATGACATACACATGATTTGCTGTGTTAATACATACACCTGTGTAAATCCAACAAAAGCACAAAACAAGCAAATCCACCAAAAGCAAAGACAAGCAAATCCACCAAATATGCACATTAACATTAATAAAATCCTGAAAACTGTCAAAAAATGCCCAAAGTGAAGACAGCCATTGTGACTCTATGTCACATGCAGACATATATTGCCAACCAAAATTGCAAATATTGTTTTTGACACTCGACCAATATAAATACAATTTACATTAAGTGTGGGAACTATAACAAAAAAAGTGGTTGAAACTTTAACATCTTCCATCTTCATTTACTGCTTTTTGTGCCCTTGCCAGCAGCCTTCTTACCCTTTCCACCAACTGGTTGAAACTTTGTTGGCCTTGTTACACCAAAATTTCTGCCTGTAAATCCCCTAGCAGCAGTAGCACCACCACCACCACCAGATGCACTTGGTTGTGAGGATGAAGAGAACCATTTGGCCCTAGATGCAGTTGGAGGTTGAGTTGCTGCCTCAGATCTATTGTTTGGTACATGTTGAGATGCAGGCTGAGATCTAGTACTTGGTGGCTGAGATGCAGTTTAAGGTGTTGCAGTCTTCTTTGTTGTTGTAGATCTACTGCCTTGTGCCTACAAATAGGGTTGTACAATTTACATACACATGAAATATATGAGGTAATGACTATAGTTCAAAGCATGGAAAGACTTATAGCTTTTGATTTAGTAAGTCTATCTCTTCTCTGCCATGGAGTTTCACCAGTGATGCCTGCCTTGCACCTTCTTGCATTATGTCATTCTTTCTGGCACTTCCCACACTTGATTGTCTTGTTGACCCTAGAAACTCTATAGGGTTTCTTGGTTCTTCAGGATCTCTTTTTCTTTGCTTTGATGGTCTGCCAGGTGGTTTATACACATGAGGAGCAACAGGAGCAGGTTGGTTAGTCTCAACCCACTCAGACTAGCCAGGCATTGGCTGTATTATCTCTTTGTAAATTTCAACATATGTCTCTTTCAAGTAACAAGGATGCACATAGTCCTCCACTTTCTCCAGGTTCTTAACAATTGCAGCGATCCCATGTTTGCAAGGAAGTCCTGTCAAATCCCAAAGCCTACAGCTGCATGTTTTCCTAACCAAGTCAACCACATGTCTCTCACGAACATTATCAACCTCATACATGAACCTGCCTGATGGAATAGCACTGAAAGGTATAGATTCTTGTTTTAACATCTCTAATTTGTCTTGAATATTAGGACAAACCTTTCCGGTGTATTTTGCTATACCTTTTTGCTTTTTGTATAGTTTGGTCATGAGCCTAACTTTGATCCACTCCAACATTGCTAAAATTGGCTTATCCTTAGCATCTAAGATCATGACATTAAAAGACTCACTCAAGTTATTAGCTAAACAGTCACACAAAGCTCTACTACTAAAGTGAGACTTAGACCATTGTGCAGGGTTGATTTCAGCAAGATACTTCCATGTCTTTTCATCCAAATCCTTCAGTTCCTGCATTCTTCTCTCAAACTCCCTGGTTGTTGTGGCTCCAGCACATCTCCACAGTGCATCCTTCAACTCCAAGCCCTTATGATACACTTTAAAATTATCATAGATATGCTTCACACAATATCTATACTCACAAGTTGGGAACAGCATCTCAAGTGCAGGTATAAGGCCCTAATTCATATACAAAACAGATCAAGTAAATATGTTAATTAAACATGTTGAAATGAACTGAGGCATGCATTATTAAACTCTAAATATATGGGTTAAATATGTTAGTACAATTGTAGTTCATACCTTTTGTCTATCAGTGATAAAGACTAGATTAAGTTGTTCTGGATTCCGAATGTCATCTGAAAACTGCTGCAAAAACCATACCCATGAATCTTTGTTCTCTTGCTGAACAACAGCAAATGCAACTGGGAAAATGTTATCATTTGCATCTCTAGCTTGGCAGCAAGTATTTGCACTCCAAATCTCCCTTTCAGGTGGTACCCATTTAAACCAATGATTGGTCTACAACCTCCCAAAAAACTAACTTTTTGTGCATTATACCTTATATACATTCTCTTAAATTTGGGCTATGCATTTTCATCTTCCATTTCAGTTTGCAAAATAACCCTACTTCCTTTATCATTCAATCTTATCATCTCTGCATAATCCCTAAGCTTCCCATATTGCAGCTGTTCATCCCCAGTGATCAAGTCAGTAGCTTTCCTTTTTGCCCTATACACTTGACTGTAACTTATGTCTACTGCAAGTGCTTGCTTCACATGATGTTGAACACCTGCCACTTTCCAATTGGAATTTTTGTCAAACTCCTGCATAAACTTCTTTGCAACATAACTTAAAGTCACTTGGCTATGTTTGAAGGATCTAGGACAGGTGCACTCTGAATAGAATGTTTTTATTTGGAATGTCAACTCCCCAGGTAGTTGAGATGCATAACACCTCCATCCACATTCATTTATGCAATAAACTGATATCTTCTTCTTCTCATTCAGCTTGAACTTGATATCTACTGGCTTCTTTATAGCATATTCCCTCAATGCCTCCCTAAATACCTTAGAGTTTGGAAACTTCATTCCTTTCTGTAACACTGGTTTTCTCATGTCAGTTTGGACATTAAACACAGGTTCTTTTGCAGCAGTTGCTGGCTGATCATCATCAGAATCTACTAGACTTTCCAAGTCATCTTCAAGAGGTGGGTCAATCCATTCACCCTCTTCAAGAGGTGGGTCATTGTTAGCTGGAGTATCTCCCTCAGAGGGCATATGTGGGGCTGCATTGACATTATCTCCCTCAGAGGGCCTATGTGGGGCTGCTGCACTGCCACTAACTCCATCATGTGTAGATGGCCCATCATCTACATTTCCAAATACATCATCATCAAAATTCGGCCCCTCAAACCCTTCCTCCAACCAATCAAAATCTTCTCCACCACCTCCTTCAGCATCCACACTACCTCCCTCATGCATCTCATGCACATCATCACCATTCTGAGGTACCTCATGCACATCATCATCATTTACCACTTCCTGAACAACTGCAAGTGGCTCCTCACCATCATCAACATATAGTGTTATCTTATCTGTAGGCCATGCAGCATGAATCTCACACATATAAACTACATCATCATCTTCATTTATATGCCTTAACCCTTGCTCCAAATTACCTCCAGGAATAAGATAAAGAAATGTACATGTACTATTTGCCCCCAAACTACAACACATATCTTGTATTTCAAAATAACTAAGTCTATCTGGGTCAACCTTATCAATAAAAGAAGTATTACCTCCTAAATATACCAAATCTGGGTTCCACACATACTGGCCACCATGATGAATCTCAAAATTGAATCTCAAGTCAGCCATCTGCATATGAAATACAACAGAATAAAGTATGAGATGGGCTTGTATGTGGAAAAGTATAATCTATTATAGCTTATTGCTTTATTAGGCAATCAAATTTCTCTTTCAATAATATTGTATGTATATTGTGCTTTGAGTGGACAACAGGACCACATTATACATACCCAATTTCTCTTTAATAATATTGTTTGTTTCTGTGGTCCACACAAAGCACAACACAGAAACAGACAATATTATTAAAAGTTTTTGTTCTGTTTTTGGGAGACAAACCCATGGAAAGGGAAAGCAGAAAAGCAATAATCAATAGTAATGCAAAATCATGAAAAGCAATAATCAATGGAGCCCCACATTAATGAAGGAAGCCTAATCCTATGGTAGTTGTAGACCCATTGCCAGTTGATGAAGACATAGCAAGCAAAAACCTAATTTCGAAAAAGAATTTTAAAATCCTAGGTTTCAAAAAATTAAAAGGATCTACCTATTCGCGACAGCTCACAATCTGAACACTGTGTCTCCTTCTTCCTCGGCTTGCTTGCACGATCAAAACCCTAGGTTTCTCAGTCCATTATCTCAAGCACATTGCATTGTGCTCTTCGTTTGGTGAGATCGTTGGATAGCAGTGTGTTCTTGGGAGTGAGGGGTGTTTGATCCGTTTGAGGTTAAGTTTTTTTGAGTTTTTGTGTTAGAGTAACGTCCGTAGTGGAGGTGGGTTACGGAGGAGTAACGAAGGGAATCACAGGTGGGCAAAGTGTGAAAAATGAAACCACGGGTGGGTAAATCGAATTCGAGACAAACCACAGGTGGGTAAAATGTAATTAACCCTTAAAGTAATATCAAAATTAGAGGTGAAATGCTTTTTCAAATTTCAAATTGTCAAGTTTCTTTCACACATAAGGTTGGAATTGATGTTTAATTCGATAACTTCGAGTCTTCGAGAGAGGTTCTTAATGAATGCAACTATAATTAATAAGAATCTAAACATCAAGGATCATTGGCCGCATCATTAGAAACATATTATGAACACACATTTTTACAGATGTTTAGCTTTCTTTGACTTATACAAAAACAAAAAAACAAAACAAAAAACAAAAAACAAAAAAACAAAAACAAAAACAAAAATACAAAAACAAAAATTAGTAATGTTTGGTTAGTAATAAGTATAAAGTTTTTGATTCCTAAAATAGTTAGGTGTCCCCTTGCTTTTTAATGAAATTTACCAAGTAATGATACAAAAAAAAAAAAAAAAATGTTGGAGATCCCATATATGGGATATGGGTAATACAAAAAATCCCATTGCTGCTAAAATTAATCTACATATTTCATAATTTTTCTCTTACTATTTCAAGATATGTGTTTCCACCACCTTCACAACAATATTTCCTCTTCCACCACCTTCACCCTCTTCTTTTTTTCTTTTCTTTTTTTTTTTTTTTAATTTAAAATTTTAGAATTTAATTTTTTTTTATATATAACTTTAAATAGAATTAGCTTTAATCTACTAAATTAAATAGAATTCAAGGAAATAGTTTGAATTCTTAATGGGCTGTCCTAATTCTTTAGCATCTCAAGAATCCACTTGAATTCAAATTTAAGCCCAACCCACAGATATCAATATCATTAATCAAGACAGAGATGGAAGGAAGTTAAAAATATACTTAACTGATATAACGCGATTGGATAAGCTTCAACTTCATGTTTTTCTACTTTTAAAAGTAAAAAAATGAAAGTTTATTTTCTATAGCGCAAAATTTCTTGCTTCCCCAACTTTTAAAAGTAACTACCAAATTTTTTGCGCTCAAAACTTTCATCTTTTTACTTTTAAAAGTAAAAACGCAGAAAGTAAAAAGCTTATCGAAACGGGCCCTTAGCTATTTGAATGACATTTCTCAAATATGTTTTTCTGTCTTATTTTTATGTAACATGAAGAAAATTACTATAAGAGCAAGTTAAATGAAATATCCAGGCTATTTGATTAATGATATTTTTCAAATATGCATGTTATTCTGACTTATTTTTATATAACAATGAAAAAAGTTACATTGGGTTACCATTTAATGAGCTCCATTCAGGTGATTGTACAATATTGGACCTAAATTATCTTAGGGCTACCAAAAATCACTGTGATCCAACAGAAAGTTTTTGAAAAAACTGAAACTGCAAAATAAGGATATTTTAGAGAACAAATAAAGCATAGTTTTTTTTTTTCTTTGAATCAAATTTGCAGCTAATTTTTTTTAAAACCATCTGTTGGATCAAAGTGATTTTTCACAATCATAAAGTTCATAAGATGAGTATTTTATCCAACGATCGATTTTTTAAAATATTTTCTGCGACGGACCCAAAATGCAGAATATATCAAAAAAATGAAATTTCTATCTTTTTTTTCTTTTTCTTTTTCCTTTTTTTTTTTTTTTTGTGAAGGCAAAATTGAAATTTTGACCTTATATACAGTGAGTGGGTGGAGTGCCAATATCACTGCTATTTTCTTTTCATTATTATTATTATTATTACTCCATATTATTTAACATTATAATTATATCCCAAGAAAAATCCAATCCAGTCTATGAGCTACAGTACCATAGGACTTGCATGGTCCTATATAATAAAGGCATATATAATTGGATTCCCAAATTTTGGATACAATCACAGCTTTATGAACAGAAAAACTAGCATGGTCCAAAAATGTTTATGAAAGAAACCACTGTGTGAAAATCACATGATTGAAATCTCAGCCAACCTTCTTTCTATCTTCTGACACACAAAAATAAAATAAAATCTCACCCCACCCTGCAAGGTTGTCAGCATGTGTAGAAGAAGATAAGATTACCAATATATATAAAGAATTGATTCTTTAAGTACGTTCTTATGTTTTTTATTCTAAAGACACTTTCACTTAGATATGTATTTTTATAGGTATTTTTGAAAAATCGACCATTGAATTAGATAATTTTTGTATGTATATGTCATGTCTGCCAAAAATTACAGTGATCCAACGGTTAGTTTTTAAAATACAGACATTTAAACAACTTTGACATAATCCAACGGTAAATACTGTCAAAGAGTTTCAAAAACTGTATTTTGAAAACTGATTATTATATCACTGTAATTTTTGGCAAACATGACACTCATAAGAAGATTATCTAATCCAACGGTCGGTTTTTCAAAATATCATTCTTATGACTTCCAGAAAAGACGTCCTTACGATAACACAATCGTATGGACGTCCTTACAAGATTTCTTAGGGTGGCCCAGTAGAAATTAGGCAGCAGATGTGTAGAACACATATACCTTTATCTGGTATTGGTACATGAGAAATTAAAGTACAATCTTCACGATCCCAAGAAATTAAATTGATGGGTGAGCCTAGCTAGGTTATCGAATTAAATATATGAATCACATTGCTACTCTTAAAAGAGAGTTGGTCATCCTGAGCTGCATAATACTTCAATAAATATCTAATATTTAAAGAACTCGTTAAGATAATTCAAATAATTAAGGATCACGTCTCATGATATTAATGTCCTAACTAGAGTCGAATTTAAAAATAAATAAATAAATAAATAAAAAATTGAATACCTATCTCAATTTCTTCAATTTTTTAAGCTGTTCAAGGTTTACGTACAGTCTGCTCATGTATAGTGGCGGAGCCAAGGTTACAGGAGTATTAAATGCATCAATTACTATTCTTAAAGAGAGTTGGTACAGAATTCATTTGTGCCTCTTTCTTTGGTATTTGTCAGCGTCCAAATAACTTGCTCCAATAAAAAGGTATTTAGAATGTCAAATTTGGCATTTTAAATTACAGTTGTCATTTTATGTCCTGATATTTTTATTTTTTATTTTTTTAAAATATTAAAAATGTCAAAATATAACATTAATACATTAAAATATAGGTGCCAAAATTTGGCACTGATGCCATTTGGGGTGCTAATTAATGCCGAATTTTGACTTCAGCATATCAAATGTCATGAATACATTAGAGATATTTTTATCATCATCATCATCATCATCATCATCATCATCCATCTATCACTGTTATCATAGTTAAATCTTCCGACACAGTTATTTAGCTAAGAAAAAAAAAATGCAAATGAAGAAGTTTTAAATTCATTTATTTTAAATTTTCAGAGTTATTTATTTAGCCGAAAAAGAAAATAATAATAATGCTAGGATTTACTATCCATTACAACTTGGGAAAAAAAAAATACAAATCCATCTTCCCTAACTGCATATATAACACATACTGAATTTTGATCAATCATGATGATCAAGAGATCAAACAATAGATGTAAAATTAAAATTAGCACAACTTGTCTGCCACAACAGCAGTGTAGAAGTGAACCCTAACCTCTTTGACACCAGATCAAATTGTAAAAAATTATCTTCCAATTGATACCCACCAATAACAATAGAACTCCTTGGATTCAATCCTCCATCCAATACTCCTAAGCAAGCAATTTTATTCCCCACTGGCACCATCAAATTTGTCTCAAAAATCCTCCAATACACTCTCTCATCCTGCAACATAAGGTCTATAACTGGCATAGCTGGCCTACTTAGAGACCCATTAGTACTTTTTGGGCTAAAACAAACATCAAATGGTGCCACTGGTGCCACTCTAGTTACATCTGCAGTCATAGCCTCTCGAATAAAAAGGGCGGTAAGAGATCGATATATAGAAGATTCTAGAACCATGTAAGGATCCACAGTGCTGATTTTTGTTCCTCCAATGCCTTTATTGTTGATCAATAACAAAGATGAATTCAAGGGTACATCTTTTCCATTCACTCTAATTGAGCTAACTTGAATAAAGTACTCAGAAGTAGGAGATAGCCCATGAATATTATAACTTCTTCTAGGCTTTATAATAAGAGGAGTATATGTAACAATCTTGCCCACATTAATATTAGGAATAAAAACATAAGGCTCATCACCAAAAAAGATAACCCCACTAGTATCTATTGAAGGGGGAAGACAAATAGCAAATTTTTTAGTGAAATTAAAAGCAGAGGAGAGCTGATTTGGTAACCCAATTGGACCATGACCAAGACCCATAATTCCTTTTGCTCCATTAGCTAGCCCTTTAAGAAGGTCTTTTGGGGCACCTAAGAAGAGAAACTGAGGGACAGATGCCATAAAGCTAGGGTTAAACCCATTTGTTGATTGAAGACTAAGCACATCTTCACTTACATCAACAGCTGACACATTGCTTGTGAACACATTTTCAGAAAACAGAATGCAAGTGTTGTTGCTGCTGCACCACCGGGGTCTGGACCCATTGAAACAATTGTTGCAGCCATTAATATTGTTATAATCATGGGCTAGTGAGCATTGGGCTGAGTGGCAATTGGTTTGTTTGTATGAAGAAGAAACATAGCTTGAGTCATGGCTAACCCATAAAAACTGGCCACCAAGATCTACCACAACATTAATAGGCACAAGAGGGGTTCTTTGGTTGATTTTGGTCAAGTATTGGAGAGTGGAGGCATGTTTTGAGACTTGAAGAACAAGTGCAATGGGATGGGTGGAAGAGGATGTTTGGGAGAAAGTGAAGGAAATGAGAGAGAAAATGAGGAAAGAGAGTGAATGGAGGTGATGAAAGGAAGCCATGGTAGGGAGACCGATGGAAAGAGCTTGGATAGGGGAGTTAAGGAGTATGGTACTAGTTGATAGGTAATGGTTGTAAGAGCAATAATTGCTGACAAATGAATAAATATCGGGGTCCTATGAGAGAGAAGGGTCGAACAAGATCTGCGGTGTAGAAGTAATTCTGTAAAGTACGCAATGATATATACTATATAGTAGCAGCATCTAGAAAATTAATTACCCTGGCTGGGGTGGTTAACATTGGACGGAAAAAAAAAAAAAAAAACAAAAAAGATGGAATTTGTTTTTTTTGTTTTTTTTTTTGAAAGGGTTTGGTTTACAATAAAGTTATTGAAAATAGAATCCTATATTTTTTTTGCGATATTTTTTCTATTAAAATGTAGAGCGTATTTTTGGAAAAGTATTTTTCTATAGAAAAAATTTAGTGATGGGGTTCCACAATTTTTTATTTTATTTTTTATTTTTATTTTTATTTTTATTTTTTTTAAGAACCAAAGATACAAAAAAAGAGAAAAAATAATTTTCTTTTCCTTTTACTTTCCTTTTGTTTTTTTTTTTTTTTTTTATATGTCAATCAAATACACAGTTTTAAGTATCGTCCGATCCAATACACTTTACATCCCGATACTTTATGTATAAAGCAATTCACGGTGTATCGGTCCGATATGATGCATAGAGGTGCTTAAAGGCCGTTATACCCCGATTCCCATTACACCAATGTGAACAATAAAAAACCTATAACTCTTTGCTGCAAACCTATAACTCTTTGCTGCAAGTAGAGATTCCTAACAATCATTACACTACTTTATTTTCTTTCAAATAAATGATAAAGTCTCATAATTTTATTCTCTTAAGTGTTGGATTGAGAGAAAAAGAAGAAGAAATCAGAAGATAAAAAAGAGAAGAAGAAAAAGCATGCTGCGAGTTCTATTGAGAGGACTTACCTGCGCAATCACTGGTAATGACTCCACCACCACTGTCGTCACTGTCCCGTAAGGGAAGCAATCGACGGGCTACTCCTTTTGGTGGGGTGTTGTGGTCTCCACCCACCCATATGTGTGTGTATATATGTGTATACATACACTATACACATATACACCCCCTACTGTTCAAGAACACTTGAGAGGCTTGAAACATATCACTATATATAAATCTGTTATCTTTTTTCTTTTATATAAGTTTGAGTATTTAATATTAACCAATGGTTAATTGACTTGTGTAATTAGCTTAAATTCTAATTTAATATTACAAATTTTATTACTTTTATAATTTTTTTATAAAATTAAAATTGTTTATTTCGGTTTGCTTTTTTAAATAGTTATAAATATTTCAAAGCAAATTAAACTAAAATAAAAAATAAAATAAATTATAATTAAAAGAATATGAGCCAAAAATTTATTTCTTAAAAGAGTAAATAAAAAAATTTTAAAATATTTAAAAAATTATAATACAATTCAAACAGATTTTTGGTTTTATTTAAAAAAAATTTAACTTGCAAGCTAGTAACTTATAGCTTACATAATATATTATAAAAATATATTACAAAAATATTTTTCAAAATAATTATAAATTACGGGTGTACATAAATTTTTAACATGTTTATTTATGTTCTAATGGATGTAGTTCATTACTCAATTAATTTTAATTGAGTGATGAACTAATGAATTGAGAAAACTTGAAATAAATTTACTAGAACTCTTTAAAAATATTAATATACATTAGTATAGGATAAAGATATGTGTATATATAACTGCTTTTGGGGTAGGTGTGCAAAACTAAAAAAATTCACGATTCTAGCGCTCGATACATGTTATGTATCGCCCGATACACCCAATACCCGTTACACTTTTATCATTACCGTTACGTAGAGCTGCAAACGAACAGAGCCAAGCCGAGTTTTGGATTCCTCAAGCTTGGCTCGGTTAAAAGCTTGATTATGTAATAGCAGTTTGGCGTCACTTTCAATCATAATACACTACCAGCTTGGCTACGTATACTTTTTCAATGTTTAGTCAATCTATCAAGATTCGAAGACAGTTCTTAAACTGATTGATGGAGTACTACTAGCTACTTTTGTTGCATTGAAATTAATTCTATGTAAATGATATTCCTGCATGTCCTCTAGGTGCATGGCACCAATGGGCCAGTCCAATAAGAGCACCTAAAGAGTAGATGCATTTTTTGATATCGATGAGTTCCGGTAAAAGTAGGTAGATTGATAATATCTCTCTCTCTCTACAAAACTTTCATTTGAAATGGCATATGAACCCTGAGGGGTAGCTCAGTTAGCAAGGGGCCACGCTTCAAGAAGCGAAAATCCTGAGTTCGACTCGTGCTAAACTCTTGTGGCCGTTGGAGGCTCTTCCGATCGTTAACTTCAGGGCCCCGGGATTAGTCGAGGTGCGCGTAAGCTGACCCGGACACCCGGTTATAAAATAAAAAAAGAAAAGAAAAAAAGGAAAAAAAAGAAATGGCATGACTTGAGAGAGATGAAATGTTGTGAAAGGAATCAGATTTAATCAGAGCATTAATGGAAGCTCCTGCACCAACTATACACATACATATGTTCCTTGTAACTAATTTTGAAATATTTTTTGAATAGTTTTAACCAACTAAAATGTTGTGCAGGCAGGACTCTAATAATGTTGAAAACTCAATATATTAAAGTTTGGCGCAACTATAATGGGTGTACCATCTGGTCAACTGCAGCAATGAATAGAAATTCTAACTTTTAAGATCTCCTATGTATAATCTAATTGCTGAAATTAAAATTAATTTCTAGGATAAATCAACTGCTGAAATCAAAATACAGATATTAGGGTTGTGATAATATAAACACATATGTACATGAATTTTTTTTATTAGTACTTTGATTTCAGCTATTGGATTACCTTATAAACTGATTTCAGCTATCGGATTACATATTAGGAGGTCTTAATATTTTTGCTAATTATTAGCAAATCCGGACTCCCCTATTGCATTGCAAAAAATTATTCGGTGTCTCGGATATATATAATTTTCTATACACATAGTACAATCACCTGACATGCACATAATAAATGTTATATGTTTAGGAGGTTATATATATAACCGGCACACAAATAATTTCCCATCCATCGTACCTTAGCCTGAGATATATCTCCAGCTAATTAATTTGTCGAAGAAATTGAAAGCCAAAATTACTTAGCGAATTAATTAAAGGGAAAATTATCCAGACCCTCTTAGAATTTGAATTCTATACTGATAGACCCAAAACACTCTATAGATTACCCAAAAATCCCTTAAGCATTTTTCAAATCCTACTTTTTTTTTTATTTATTGGTAGATTTGGCCTATTTTGTTAAAATTAAGAAGAGTTTTATTACCTTTTAAAGTCTATAACTGAATTTCCGTCCTTATGGAAAGTTTTTTAGATTTCATTCAATTCAAAATTTGAATTTTAATTAAGGTATATCCATTTATTCGAAGAAGAAATTTCAATGGTTTGAAAGAACGGCCTGCACCAAACTCTATTGCTGCATTGAAAAAACGTGAAATTGCTGCTGCACCTATTTTTTTTCATGGCTGCCACCAGAAGTTCATGTCTATTTACACGTCTTTAAACAAATAAGTAAATTTACCTATCTGTAAAACTCCCATTATTCACTATGTGTTTTTAGACTTTGATTTCAAAACAGTTTTAGTTATCATTTTCATTATCAATTTTTGACTTTTAGATGTGAGACCCGCATGTTACAAATGCATATTTACATGTCTTTAAAGAAATATGTAAATTTATCTATTTTTAAAAACTATATCATTAAATTTACTTATTTTGACATGTTGTAATGAAATTTACCTGCTGCAAAAGGTAATGCAACTTAACCCAAAAAATATGGAGATGTCTAAACTACAAATATGTATTTTTACCCATCCCTTGCACACACAATCAAAAACCTTTCAACAAAAGCCAAAAATCAAATACAAATGATACACCTTTGGGTCATATTTGGTTGTCAAATATGTTTATTTACCTTCTCAACCAGCTTTTATGAACAATTAAACCAGAAATATAATTTTTTTTTTTTTTACCTATTTCTAAACTCAATAATCGGTAAGTTTATGTGTGGAACACTATTCAAACTGAGGAAAAAAAATTGTTCTAATCAAATTAAAACCTAAAATTGATTTTTTTAAGGTTTTAATTTCATATTCTATCACTTTCAAAAAGAGTTCACTTACTTTTTTTCGTCATTGCCGGTTTTCTCAAGCTTCTCGTCATCAGCAGCAAGTCTTCCAACTTTGACGCATTCTCACCAAAGCTTCCAAGTTCCGTCTTCAGCTAAAATGTACTTTAGCACATCCTTCCGAACAGGACTATGTTCCCTTTCTCGCCGCCGAGAAAATCGAGATGATTTCCTTATCACCATTTTCGTCCCAACTAATTATGGTAAAAAATTTGAATTTGCAGTAATAAATGAAAGGTATATTGGTCAGATCATAATGAATAGATAAATATATTATTTTAACTTTTTCAGAAGGGGTTTTGAGTTGTCTACTACTATACTTGGGGCTTATGGGTTATATCCATTGTTGAGTGACATTGCTTCCGTGGCCGCAGTTTGGCAACATTTTTCAAAGTTTCCTTGGTTGTGAAAGGTATCAGATTTAATAAGCATTAATGGACCTGCACAAACTATATACATATGTTCCTTCTAATTAATTTTGAAATATTTTTTGCTTGTTGGAATTGAATTTTCAATTTAAAAGTACTTCGGGTCCATTTAATAATGGGTATGTCGTATTTAAGAATCCGTTTGGATGAATTTTTTTTTTTTTACTTCTAAAGGCAAAAAAATAAAAAGTTTTTATCCAAACTGAAATTTTCACTTAAAGTTGTCTTAGTTTTCTTTCTTAATTTCTTCTTTCTTTTTTTTTTTCTTTTTTTTTGGTTTTTTTTGTGAATACAGATATCTTGGACCTACTAGCACTAAGGTTTAAACCCAAATTAATCCTTAGTGATGGATGCCTAAGCTACCTTAGTGGATTTGTCTTAATTTTCTTTTTCACTCCACAGCTTTTGACTTTGTAAAATAATATATGTTCCAAAAATATTGATTATTTCAAATGATGATGTGATTATTCTAATCCTTCTCATTTTTATTTAATTTCTCATCCTTTAACTTTTATGATTTAACCACTCTTTGTTTTTTCCCCCTGAAAACGTTCTAATATTGCTGGCCCAGCAGCTATCAGTGTATATATTATTTCTAGCAACAAAGCTGCAGGTTTGAACATTATTTCAGAAGAGTCCTCTTTAAATACTCTGCAATGCCTTTTGATACATAAAAGTTTTTCTCTTTTTGATAAAGGTTCAGAATAGTTAACCAACTAAAATATTGTGCAGGCAGTACTCTAATAATGTTGAAAACTCAATTCAAGTTTGGCGTACCGCGTACCGTCAGGTAAACTTCAGCAATAAATCGAAATCCATCGAGAATCTAAATTTGCGCCTAATGAAAAGAAATACAGATATTAGAGTTATGATGCGTACGGGTCCGGATTTTTTGGTGAGCACCCCTTTGCTCACCACCTAGTGAGCAGCTATGGGATGAGCAACACGGAGTCGGGTGGGCGGATCCAAGGGCTCGGGTGCAAAACGCAGTATTGCAAGTAAGGGCGGAGCCAGGATTTTGTTCTTGGGGGAGCCAAAATTTAAAAATAAAAATTTTAAAAGTTAGGCATGGAAAGTATATTAAGATTTAAGACTAAGTTCTCTCTAGAAAATTAAAATCAGAAATTTTTTGGTACAATAAAAACTAATATCCATTTAGGTTTAATAAAATATAGACAAACTATATTATGTAAAGAAATGTTTTAAATTTAAGGTTGGGTGTGGGGGGTGCCATATTAATTTCTAAGGTATACAATATATAAAAATAATACAATTTTTACAATAATATATAAACTATATAAAAGATTTTCCAAAAGTCAAGGGGTGCCATGGCACCCCCTAGACTATATGTGGCTCCGCCACTGATTGCAAGATCGTTTTGGCCAAACATCACTAACGTTAACGGCATTAACGTTGCAAATAAAAGAGAAAATCCAAAACTTCAGTTGACTATTCAAAACTTCAGTCGACTATCTTAGAAATGATAATTGAAATGCAACCAAGTTGCTCATCAGGGAGAAAATCCAAAATTTGGGATCCAAAAATTTTATCAACTATCATCTCTACTATTTTAGAGATGATGATGAGATAAAACCAAATTAGCCTTCAACTACATATGAACCAAATCCCAACAAGACTAAATCAAAATTTTGGGTTTTAAAAAGATATTTGTGATGTTTGGTTGCTAAGAAACCTCAAGAAACCACAACAAAATAAACATTTTCTCTTCAAATATGTTTGGTTGTCAAGAAATCGCAAGAAAATAAAATATTTTCTCTCTCTCCAAATCCATTTGGTTGCTAAGAAACCGCAAGAAAATAAAACTCCAAATCTGTTTGGTTGCTAAGAAACCCCAAGAAAATAAACATTTTCTCTCCAAATCCGTTTATAAGTAGTTTCAGCTTTCAACTACATCGATGAATTAATTAGCCAAGAGATATATCTCAGGCTAAGGTGCAGTGGATGAGAAATTATTCGTGTGCCGGTTATATATAACCTCCTAGACATATAACATCTATTATGTACATGTCACATGATAGTACGTGCTATGTATATAAGAGGTTATATATATCCAATACACCGAATAATTTTTTGCAATGCAGTGGGGGAGTTCGGATTTGCTAATAATTAGCAGAAATATTAGGACCTCCTAATATGTAATCCGACAGCTGAAATCAGTTTATAAGGTAATCCAATAGCTGAAATCAAAATACAAAAAAATTCATGTACATATGTGTTTATGATATCATAACTGCGTTCGGATTTGCTAGTGAGCACCCCTTTGCTCACCACCTAGTGAGCAGCCATGGGATGAGCGACACAGCCGGATTTGCTAGTGAGCACCCCTTCTCTCATCACTTTCCCAAATTTTTTGTTTCTCTCTGCACAACCGAAAGGTCTCTCTCCTCAAAACCTAAATTTCCTCTCCCAACAACAATCTGATCTCTCTGTGCCTCTTAATGGCTACTGCAATGGCTCCTGAAGTTTCTTGGGGTTTCTTAGCAACCAAATAGATTTTGAGTTTTATTTTCTTTCAGTTTTTTAGCAACCAAATGGATTTGGAGAGAAAATGCTTTATTTTCTTGCAATTTCTTGGCAACCAAATATATTTGGAGAGAAAATGTTTAATCTGTTACGGTTTCCTAGGGTTTCTTAGCAACCAAACAGATTTTGAGTTTTATTTTCTTGCGGTTTCTTAGCAACCAAACGGATTTGGAGAGAAATTAAAATGTTTTATTTTCTTGCGATTTCTTGGCAACCAAACATATTTGGAGAGAAAATGTTTATTTTGTTGCGGTTTCTTGAGTTTTCTTGACAACCAAACAGATTTGAAATTTTATTTTCTTGCGGTTTCTTAGCAACTAATTAGCTAATTAATTAAAAACTGCAAACACAACTAAGCAAACTTTGAAAAATTAATGTAGCCAAATTGGGGCAGCGAAAGCAATGTCACTCAACAATGGAAAATGCTAAACTTACCGTATTGAGTTCCCGCATGTTCTCTGTCAATGAAAATGTTGTCGCCGCCGCTTCTTCTTCTTTTTCTTCTTCATTGCTACTACTGCTTCTTCTTCTTCTCTTCTTCTTCCCTATTGCTTCTTCTTTAAAAAACACAATGAAAATTAAAACACAGAAAAAATCAAGTGAAAATAACAACATAAAAATAAAAAAAAATAAAAACACCGTGAAAATGATAAAAACACAGTGACGTTTTCACTGTGTCCAACGTGACTGTTGGACGTTTTCACCATGTCCAACATTTTCACCGTGTCCAACATTTTCACTGTTGGACTGGAAATGAAAACAGGAAAGATAGTGGAATGCCTAGCACCGCTCTAATTACAAAGGGATTTGACCTTTGTTACAATAATTAACTTTGTCATATATCAAATGGCATACTCATGTACTTTGACTTATAATGTGTTATATTTCCTATGTTTATGTTTCATCATCTATAAATTTTTTTAAAAAAATTCTTTTGCTAATAAGAAAAAAAAAAAAAAACATTATAACCAAAATAATCAATTGGAGCCTGTTCGTTGTTGAGAGTTTTAATTCTCAAAAATTTAAACTCTTAAGAGTGTTTTATTTTTTGAGAATCGCGCGAGATTATTGTTGTTTGGTTGGTCATAAAATTTTAAAATAACTACTTATTTTGATTGATTAATTGTATTAAAAATAGATCTTATTTTGCCAAAACTCTATCACATCTATTTATCATTTTGAACCATAAAAAAGAAAAAATTACACATTTTAATCAAGTTACGTGGTATTTAAAAATGGCAAAAATGCCTTTGAATCTTTGACAGTTTGGCAAACTCTTTTTTTAGTTTAAACTAATCAATTTTTTATAATTATATCCAAAAAGTTTTGCTTTGCTTTGTTTTGTTTTGTTTTGTTTTTTTGTTTTTTGTTTTTTTTTCATGAAAAAAGGTAGATTTTGAATATAATATTAATAATCTTGTAAAGTTAAATAATGTTGAAAATTGACAATTTCCATTGTAGAGATGGGAATTTAAATTTCTATGTTTCATGGAAGTTAATCAATAAGTTTGTGAATTGAAAATTAAATTATTACTTTCACGAATTTTGTCAAACAGATGCCAAACAATTAACTTTTGTCAATTCTAAAAAATTTATTAGAACTCTAGTCATGAAATACATATTCCTAGCTAGGAAACTACCCTAATTAATATCAGATATGTACATATATACAGGAACTGATTGGAGAATGATACTTTCATCAAACTCAATTATCAAATGGATTCATGGTTAATTAATTTCAGTTACTGGATTTGGATTTATGATTTCATTAATTTCAACTTGTTTCAAACTGAAATCAATTCTTAAGCCACCAATTAATTAGAGCAAAGAATCATCCAGGCTCTCCTCGATCGAGGAGGAAGATGATGCTACCACCACGTACCATGACAACGATAATAAAAAATTAAAACAAAATTGAAGGAAAAAAAAAAAAAAAAACAAGCTGAGAGTAAGAAAAGAGACAGCCATTTACTCACATTACAAAAGCTGCACTAACACAAGCACAAGCTCACATTTGCTTTATTCACATTACATAAGCTGCACTAACACACACAAGCTCATATATACATGACATGCACACTAAACCTACTCTCTCTCTCTCTCTCTCTCTCTCTCTCTCTCTCTCTCCCTCCTAAGTAGTGGAGGTGAAGTTGTAGTTGGCACAAGTAGTTTTCCGGGAAATCAGAGAAGAGCTAAAACCCAAGCTTGACCTAGCCTCATCAAACTGCACAAGATTATCCTCCAATTGGTACACCCCTATCACAATTGAAGCTTTAGGGTTTAACCCACCATCAACAAACCCTAAACACAACACCCCCGGTCGTGCCTGCACCATTGAGTTTACACCAAAAACCCTCCAAACAACCTTCTGGTTATGCAGCACAAGATCAATATTAGGAACTGCAGGCCCAAGTTGGGTGCTAAAAAAGCTGTTCGAGTTGTAACATAGCCCAAAAGGCGCTACAGGTGTCACCTGACCTACTTGCAGATTTGAGACCTCGTTCGCAAAAAATTGAGTAAAAGCTTTGAAAATTGAGGTCTCTAGGACTGTATACGGAGAAATTGTACTAATCATTGTTCCACCAACACCATTTTTATTGAGCGATAACAAGGACTTGTTCAATGGGATAGGCTTCCCATTTATATTTATTGATGTCACTTGTATATAGTACTCTCCTTTTGGGCTAATAATTAATGGGGTATGGCTAATTCCTTGAGCAATATCGATCCCAGGTTGCATAACGTAAGGATCAATTCCTAAGAAAATGACCCCATTTCTATTAGTTGAGGAAGTAAGACACAAGGCAAACACTAGAGGGAACCCACAATATGCAGCAATTTGAGGTGGTAGTGAAATTGGACCGTGGCCTAATCCAACTACTCCTTGAACATTTTTTGGTAACCCTCTTTGCAATAACGAGGAAGGTGCACAAGCAAAGAGGAACTGAGGGATAGAAAGGGTTGGACCGGGGCTCGACCCTTCGCTTGATTGGATCGAGATAACATCTTGTGCAAGCTCACCATAGGTGCTAAGTCGTGTTACCGGGTTCACCTCTACGAGCCCACAAGTATTGTTATGGCAGCCAGGTCTAGGCTTAGAGGGACAAGTGTGACAATAGGGACTATTCGCTTTAAAGCATAGAGTTGAATGGCAAGGTGGTGCATGGTAGGTTGATGATAAGTAGTGTTGCTCACAATCAACCCATAAGTGCTGGCCATTTACATCAACAAGAAGGGGAACTTGCATGAGAGGAGTTCTCTTGTGAATATTGGCCACATGAAGACCTGTTGCACTGTCTTTTTGCAATGGCAAAACGAATTGCTTAGGCCTAATAGGATCTGCAGTCTGCGATATGAAGACGAGAGAAATGAAAGAGACGAAGAAAATGAGAAGATGATGAAGAAGAGAAGCCATTGATAGACAGAGGAAAGGTTGCAAGAGGGTGGAAAGTGTCGGTTTCGGGACGTTTTGGGTTTTTGGATGATTTGTGGGTGGGGGAGACGTTTTAATTGAGTGTCGGCATGCTCATATTAACAAGTGTCAGGGATGAAACGGTTTATCTTTCTTTTTCTTTGAGAAAAAGAACAAATGGGTGGGTTGGTGAGTACGTGTTGGGGGCACTCGGCACTTGGCACTTTGGCAGTAGAAAAGAACTTCATAAGCCATGCATACATGGGTTGGATGGGCCTAGGGTGCATGCTTAAAACGCTGAGAGCATACTTTGCAATACTCAAAATAATCGTGAGCATTTTTACTATTAAGGATATATCAATTTTAAAAAGCTCAACTAAATTCACGGGGAGTCTCTCTCTATACTCTAAAGCAAAAAAAAAAAAAAAAAAGGAGAGAGACAAACTTTGAAAATCCTACTTCTATCAAGTTTGAGAGTCATGACAATTCAATAAGTTTCTCCAATAAGATGCTATCCATAACTTCCAAATTTGACACTATAGTATGTATTAATGCATACGTCTAGATTTTGAAATTTTTTTCAAACTACAAATTAATTTTAACTAAGTTACTTGGTGTTTGAAAATAACAAAAATGCCTTTGAAAGTTTGACAAACTCTTTTTTTAGTTTAAACTAATCAATTTTGACAATTATATCCAAAAATCTATATGTTTAGAAAAAAGGTGGTTTTTGGATATAACATTAGTAATATTGCAGAGTAAAATAATGTTGAAAATTAATTGACAATTTCTAGAAGAGATGGGAATTTAAATCCCCATGTTTCATTGGAGATAAGGTATTTGAAGAAATTGTATGTGTATGACTCACATTTTTTTCATACAAACAGCCAAACTTTTATCAATTCCTAGCTAGGAATTTATTACAATTCCCCTCATGAACTCCCGGCCGGCTAGCTAGAAACTAGCAAACCCTAATATCAGATCACGTAGTACATAGGAACTGATTGGAGAACGATGTACTTTCATTAAACAGAATTATATATCAATTGGGTTTCATGCATATATGGTTAATATAAATTAATTTCAGTTGCTGAGTTTTGATTTATGATTTGATCATTTGACCATGTTTCAGACTGAAATCAATACTAAGGCCACCAACTAAGAGCAAAGACTCAAAAAATAAAAAATAAAAGAAGAAGAGAGGGGGACAAAGACAGCCATTTATTCGATCACATTACAAAAGCTGCACTAACACAAGCACAAGCTCACATTTACTTTATTCATATTACTTAAGCTGCACTAACACACACGTACACCAGCTCACATATACATGATATGCTCACCAAACCTTTTCTCTCTCTCTCTCTCTCTCCTAAGTAGTGGAGGTGAACTTGTAGTTGGCACAAGTAGTTTTCCGGTGAAGCAGAGAAGAGCTAAAACCCAAGCTTGACCTAGCCTCATCAAACTGCAAAAGATTATCCTCCAATTGGTACGCCCCTATCACAATTGAAGCTTTAGGGTTTAACCCACCATCAACAAACCCTAAACACAACACCCCTGGCCGTGCCTGCACCATTGAGTTTGCACCAACAATCCTCCAAACAACATTTTGGTCATGCAACACAAGATCAATATTAGGAACCCCAGGCCCAAGTTGGGTGCTTGAAAAGCTTTTCGAGTTGTAACATACCCCAAAAGGGGCTACAGGTGTCACCTGATGTACATTCGGGACCTGGTTGGCGAAAAATTGAGTAAAAGCTTTGAAAATTGAGGTCTCTAGAACTGTATAAGGAGATGTTGTACTAATCATTGTTCCACCAACACCATTTTTATTGAGCGATAACAAGGACTTGTTCAATGGGACAGGCTTCCCATTTATATTTATTGATGTCACTTGTATATAGTACTCTCCTTTTGGGCTGATAATTAATGGGGTATGGCCAATTCCTTGGGCAATATCGATACCGGATTGCATAACATAAGGATCCATTCCTAAGAAAATGACCCCATTATTATTAGTTGAGGAAGTAAGACACAAGGCAAACACTAATGGGAACCCACAGTATGCTGCAATTTGAGGTGGTAGTGAAATTGGACGGTGGCCAAATCCAACTACTCCTTGAACATTTTTTGGTAACCCTCTTTGCAACAACGAGGAAGGTGCACAAGCAAAGAGGAACTGAGGGATAGAAAGCGTCGGACCGGTGCTTGACCCTTCGCTTGATTGGATCGATATGACATCTTGTGCAAGCTCACCAGCCGCGGTTAATCGCGTTACCGGGTTCACCACTACGAGCTCACACGTATTGTTATGGCAGCCAGGTCTAGGCTTAGAGGAACAAGTGTGACAAGTGTGACTATTGGCTTTAGAGCATAGAGTTGAATGGCAAAGTGGTGCTTGGTAGGTTGATGATAAGTATTGTTGGCCACAAGTAACCCATAAGTGCTGGCCATTTACATCAACAAGAAGGGGAACTTGCGTAAGAGGAGTTCTCTTGTGAATATTGGCCACATGAAGACCTGTTGCACTATCTTTTTGCACCGGTAAAACGAATTGCTTAGGCCTAACAGGAGCTGCAGATTGCGATATGAAGATGAGTGAAAAGAAAGAAAAGAAGATGAGAAGATAATGAAGAAGAGAAGAAGCCATTGATAGATAGAGGAAAGGTTGCAAGAGGGTGGAAATTAAGTGGGTGATATATGGATAGCGAGGAAAGTGTGTTATATATATACACATATATATATACATGAGAGTTCTTTTCTTATGAGAACATCCTCAATTAAGCTAAGTGAGGACATGGATTTTTAGTCAATGTGGGATGAGTATTTTGAAAAATCGACCGTTCGATTAAATATTTTTCATGTGTAAGTCATGCATACTAAAATTTAAATTAATCCGAGAGTCTGTTTCTAAAATACGCATGGTGAAAAACTATGATAGTTAGATATTATAATGGTTTTCACAATCTATATTTTAAAAAATGATCATCGAATCACATTGATTTTTGGCATGCATGACATGTATAAGAAGAATATTCAATCCAACGACAGTTTTTCAAAATATATATATCCATTCTACATTGGCTAAAAGGCCATGTAAGTAAAGAAGGACGTCCTCACAAGAAAATTCCTTGAGAGAGATTGGGGATGGAGATAAGGTTTGGAATCTATTTGGGGGTGGGGGGGGTTGGGGTTCATGTTGGGAGTTTGTCATTTTTCATCATGTAGGGATTTCGGATGCATGTTTTGGGTTTTTGGTTGGTTTTAGGGTTTTGGATGGTTTGTGGGTGGGGGGTGACGTTTTAAGTGAGTGTCGACATGCTCATATTAGCAAGTTTGGTCTGGGAAGAAACGCCGGCTTTATCTTTCTTCTTTGAGGAAAAGAACAAAAGGTTGGTGAGTCTTGGGGGCACTTGGCGGTAGAGAAGAACTTCATAAGCCATGCACTGTTGGATTCAGTTTATACACGGGTAGGATGGGCCTGGGCTGCTTGCCACATCTCTCTTTCTCTCTCTCTCTCACATCAACAAGATATGCTTGGAATACTTGTTAAATACTGTAATTAAATTCCTTTCTTAGACTGGCATCAATGCCTCCCATATTCAGTTCGTGAAATTTTTTTTACAACAACAATCTTTTCCCGTACAGTTCACAAAATTCTTTTCTCTAATTTAAATTTTATTATTGGAATACAATGATGTCAAATATGAGAGATTTCCATTTCCATTGGAACACAATAGTAACAAATATGAAAAGATTGAGCTTCTATTTTGACACTTAACTACTCCTAAAAATGAAAATGGGAGCCCCAAGTAGAGATGCTCTAAATCCCTCTCTATTCCTAAAACTAGCCTCCAAATATGCACGCAATACATGATTTTAATTAGTGTCTTTAAAAAAAAAAAAAATTAAAAATGTGTGCTTAGTGTCACAAATTAATTTAAATTTTATATTTCTATTTCTTAAAAAGAACATGTTAACGTAAAGGCATGAAAATTGGAAATACACAAGTAGACATCTTCAAAATGTATGTGTATGTGTGTGAATATATATATATATATATATATATATATATATATATACACTTTCTTATATGAGAACCTGACCTTTTGGCCAATGTAAAATGAGTATTTTGAAAAACTGACCGTAAATTGAATATTCTCCCTATGTATGACAAGCATCACAAAAATAACAATAATCTGGCATCGGTTTCTAAAATATAAACTGTGAAAACTTAAATACCTATATATTGCTTAATAGCCTATATTTGATAAACCAACACTCATATCACTATGATTTTTGGCATGACTGTAATACATGGCAATGTTTTAAAACCCGGACCGGCCCGGCCAGTTGAACCGGTTGAATCGAGACCCGGGTCCCTCTCCATGTGGATTAACCCCCTAAAATCCAATCAAGTAAAACATCGGCTTATTTTAAGAAAACTGGTCAATCCAACGGTTGAACTGCCGGGTTTCCGGGTTTGATAGTGGGTCACTAAACCCAACTAGATTTTTTACAAAATAAAAATGGATCAAAATGACTAAAATAGCCCCTAGCTCCTTAAAAAATCTTTTTAAAAATGAGGGGTATAGGAGTAAATTAACCAACAAGCACTCCCAAATTTGAATCTAGAGGCTACTAGAGTACTTACTAATCTCTTCTTTTGTTTTTTTTAATAAAAAACATGGCCCAATTATACAAAATAAACAAAAAATAATTCCACTTGCCATTTTTTTTTTTTTTAACAAATAAAAGACTAAACAAAAGTACTAGGGCACTTTTCTCACAAACAAATCACAAACTCAAAGTTTTTACCAATTAAAAAAAAAAATTACAAACACAAACCCAAAGTGTTCTTCAAGTTATGTAGATTAAAAGGCTATTTTTAATAAATAAATTATAATTAATATATTTATAAATTATTATGACGTCACGGTTCAACCCAGTTGACCCGACTGTTGAACCGATTGACCCTTAACTCGATCACCTTGCCGGTTCGATCAACGACCAGAGTTTTAAAATATTGATACTTAGGGAGAATATTCAATCCAACGGTCATTTTTACTCATTTTACATTAACCAAAAGGCTAAGTACTCATATAAGGAAGTACGCACGGGAACAGGACTATATATATATATATATTAAAAATAGCCTTTTAATCTACATAACTTGAAGAACACTTTGAGTTTGAATTTGTGATTTTTTTAAATTGGTAAAAACTTTAAGTTTGTGATTTGTTTGTGAGAAAAGTGCCCTTGTACTTCTCTTTAGTCTTTTATTATATATATATGTGGGATTTATTTATTTATTTTTTTTATTTTGTATAATTGGCCCCATGTTTTTTATTAAAAAAACAAAAGAAGTGTCTAGTACGTACTCTAGTAGCCTTTAGATTCAAATTTGGGAGTGCTTGTTGGTTAATTTACTCATTTATCCGTCCTTTCTTTAAGATTTTTTAAGGGAGCTAGATCCTATTTTAGTCATTTTGATCCATTTTTTTATTTTGTAAAAAATATGACCGGGTTTAGTGATCCACTACCAAACCTGGAAACCCGGCGGTTCAACTGGTGGGATGACTGGTTTTCACAAAATAAGCCAGTTTTTTTTACTTAACTGGGTTTTAGGGGGTTAATCCACTTGGAGAGGGACCTAGGTCCCAGTTAAACCGAC
>JAESVK010000727.1:1343157-1357135 GCA_017140935.1 Hamamelis virginiana | reverse complement strand
GTCCATTATGTACGTGTGTTAGGTTAAAACCAACCAGGGGTGGCAAAATTAGCCCAAACCCATTAACCCGCCCAAACCCATTTAGTAGTAATGGGTATGGGTTGGTACATTTTAATAAATGGGTCATAATTGGGCCACCCAATTAAACCCATTTATAATTGGGTTGGATATGGGTAACCCTTGGGTACCCAATTAATGAAACTTATTTATATGATTTTTGTTCTCAAGGTTTGGGACATAAACACATTCAACTAGTACTATGTCTTGACTCATTTATATAGATCCATACCCATATTTCATGGGTCGACCCAACCCACCAACCCATATATCATGGGTCGACCCTTAAAAAAAAAAATTCCTCGCATGTACACTCCAACCAAAAAAAAAAAAAAAACTTAAAATAAAATAAAATTGCCGCATTTAACAACAAAATTTAATATGTCATATATATACAAATCTTGTTCGAGGTCTCTCTTCATGTGTCGAGCCAACCCACCAACCCATATACAATGGGTCGACCCGTTTATATATATATATATATACACAAATGCTCTGATCAGCAAATCCTTATTTTAGCTTAAAATCAGCAAATAAGGGGAGCCGTTGGATCATCCAACCCTGCTGGGATTTGGTCACTTAAATGACCCGGTGAGAAGTTGACGACCCGCGAGAAACCCGTTCCTGTTCGTTCCCTAAGCTTCAGCCACCATCTCCATCTCCTCCCCCTCACGGTGACCGGCGGCAAGCTCTTCCTTTTGTATATATATATATACAAATGCTCTTATCAGCAAATCCTTATTTTAGCTTAAAATCAGCAAATAAGGGGAGCCGTTGGATCATCCAACCCTACTGGGATTTGGTCACTAAAATGACCCGGTGAGAAGCTGACGACCCGCGAGAAACCCGTTCCTGTTCGTCCCCTAAGCTTCAGCCACCATCTCCATCTCCTCCCCCTCACGGTGACCGGCGGCAAGCTCTTCCTTCCGGCGTGAGAGATGGACATCTCTCTATTCTCCAGTACTTTCGTTTCTCATCTCTCCTCTTTCTTTCTCTCTCTTCTCCTACAGAAACCCTAAACACCCCCTTGCTTGATCTCTCTACACACAACTTGATACACTAAAACCCCACTGTCTTGATACAGCAAGAATCTGAATCTTGAAATCTCACATTGGTTTCAAAAACAGAGCATGATTAACGCCATTGACTCCATTGCTTTGTTGGGGATTTTTGCAGTTTGATTTTAGGGTTTGGATTTGGATGAAATTTGTTTGATTTTTGGTGAAGAAGAAGATAAAAGAGTTTGTTTGATTTTAGATTTAAAAGAGATGGTGGTTAGGTGTCAGAGTAGCCATGAATGGCCGGGGAAAGAATGGAGTTTGCCGGTTGGAAATCTTGCCTCACTGATGCACCTTGGTCAATATCTTGGCAGAAATCAAGTGGTTTCAACTGGGTTTCACGAGCTTGACACCGGAGGCCAGAGATTGACGCCGGAAGGAGCTTCACGCCGCCAGAAATAGAGAACCCTGATAGAGATAGAGAGCGGGTTGGGGCTGGGTTTCACGCTGGTCTTTGCTCTATACGTGAGTCATATTCGGGTCGTTTAAGTGAGCTAATATCAGCCCTTGATTTTGATCCAACGACTCCCCTTATTTGCTGACTTTAAGCTATAGTGAGGATTTGCTGATAAGAGCATTTCTATATATATATATATATATATATAAATATATATTTTAAACGCATATACACGCCAACAAAATAAGTTCTTACAGTTATTCAAAATGTCACAATTTTGCAATCCCCCGTTAGATCACTGTGAGTTTTTGCAGGCATGACATATAGAAGAGGGGCATCACTATGAGTTTTTACAGGCATGACAGTTCGTAAAATTGACCGTTGGATTAGATGCCTTTCTTCTGTATGTCATGCCTGCAAAAAAACTCACAGTGATCCGACGGTTGGTTTTTGAAAAATGTCATTGTGAAAATATGTAACATTTGGCCAAAAAGAGAATAATATGCCCTTATGTCAAAATACCTTCAATTTTATATATTTTGGCATTTTGCGCTTCTGTAGGGTTAGTTGCAGAATATATTTTAAAAAATCGACCATTGGATAAAATGATCATCTGATGAATGTCATGCCTACCAAAATCAGAATAATCCAACGGTTGGTTTTCGAAAAAACTAATTGTAAAATTGTGACATTTTGAGTAACTATAAGAAAGCAGTTTTTGTTGAAAATTTAAATATGCATGTTAAATTTTGTTGTTAAATGTAGCAATTTTATTTTATTTTGTTGGCGTGTATATGTGTTAAAAAAAATAATAACAAAATAAAATCGGGTCGACCCATGATATATGGGTTGGTGGATCGGGTCGACACATGAAAAGAGATTTCGAATGAAATTTGTATATATATATATATGACATGTTAAATTTTGTTGTTAAATGCGTCAATTTTATTTTATTTTAAGTTTTTTTGTTGGCGTGTATATGCGAGAAAAAAAATTAATTTTAATTTTATTTAATAATAATAATAATAAATACGGGTCTACAAATGATATACGGGTTCGCGGGTCGGGTTGGGTCGACCCATGATAAATGGGTATGGGTATAAATGGGTCAAGACAGTACTAATTAAATGGGTCATGTACATTTTGTGGCCCAACCCAATTAGACTCAACCCAAACCCACCCATAAAACCAACCTAGCATTCATAGATTGTTAGGTCGTCTTCTACCCAACAATTACAAGTTGTTAATTCTGCACACCTAACAACACGAGATTTTGAAAAAAAAAAAAAAAAAACCATGAAAGCTTCAAAACACTTACCACATCACTATCGATGGCTTCATTAAGCTCCATTTTATTTGCCTTTGGTTGTTAAGAGAGGGAAAAATATTTAAATCATTAAATCTAAAAAATGAAAATTTGATGGAGAGATAGGGAAGGGAGAGGAGAGAGGGTAGCCGGCGTGAGAGAGAGAGGGGGAGACGACGATGCTGGGTCGGCGATATGAGAGAGAGGAACAGGTGAGAGAGAGAAGGGAGTTAGGGATTTTTTTTATTGGGGTGGGCTTAACAAATGAATTGAGACTTATCTGGGATTGGGGGTATTTTAGAAAAAGAATGGAATTTACTTATAAGTTATTAGGATGTACTTAGAATAGGGGTGATCTTACACTTGGCTGGGGTTGTAATATCTGCTGCCTCAGATTTATGAATTTGAGGCTCAACTTCTTGTAATATTGGCTTGTGGGGTTAGGTTGGAAATTTAAGGCCTGGCCTGATCAAAATTTTGCACCATGTTTGGATTTATGAATTTGAGGCCCAACTTAACCCTTCACAGCCTACTAATCCTCTTCTTTTTCCCACATCTAAGAGATTTGAACCCATGTCAACCATTTTATAATGGTCACTGATTACCACTAGATTTAGACAATTGTGGTCTATGAATGGAAAGTCCATAATTAATTACATTTTCACCCTCTCTAATATTAATAAATGAGTATCGATGAGTCAATATGCATTTTCATGTACTCGAGTTCAAAATCTTTCTCTTGAAAGTGGGATACATGCCATTAGGCCAGCAAGTCTAGTGGATCAATTAAGCAAGTCTAGTGGGTCAATTAAGTAATGATAAGTATGATAAATTACCTCTATATGGGTCGATTATTTCTCTTTAAGCATGGGCCTGTTGTCAACTAATTATAGCTCCAAGTCAAGCCAAACCCACCTTGGCTTAGAATGTGGACAATTAATGCATAGTACTGGTCTAGCCCAAACCCATTTGAGCTCACCAAATTCTATCTATACCCAACTCCAAAAATCTTTCAATAAATTGAGTCCCATATGGAATAGTTTTACCTGAAATTACTTTTGGACCTCAAAATTTCACTTGATCTAAAGAGATAGGTGATAATCACTTCTGGATGATTTGTGGGGTATATGATAGTTGGCTAACTTTTGCCGCAATCACTTTTAGTATGAAAATTTTAATGTGTCAAGAATTAGTTTGAATATAATTCTAAAAGAGATATGCAAAGAGATAATTCTTCAAAATTAATTTAGGCATACTAATACAAACGAGCCATGAGCCAAATTTGGCTTAAATTTTAGCTTTGTTTATTTTTCTCCAAAACACAAAATGTATTGGAATTTGTGTTTTGTTGCAACAGAAGAGGGATAGAGAGAGCGCAAAAAGAAAATAGCTAACACTGTTGGAGTATCTCTAATCAAATGCCTAACCATTTTACTATACCTTGAACCGAAAAAATGAATATAGATGATCAAAAATGACTTTTGCCATTAAAGATGCTCTTACTACGTATAGCCACGCACCATATGATCTAAGAACAACTCCAATGGTTGGTTCAAAAGTAGATTCAAATCCATTGTTTGAACCCAGATGCAAAAATCCTTACTCCAATGGTGAGTTCAAAATGGATTGTATCTAAAAGTTTATTCAAATTTTGATCCAATTTTAACTAGATCCATTTTTTTTCCAAGGCACATAGATGTGTTTAAAAACTTGTACTTAGTCTGCGAGAAGAGAGAGATAGGAAGGAGTCAAAAAATGGAACCACCACCATTAGAGCACTTAAATCCAAATGGCTATACATTTCACTGTAACAGATCTAAAAATTGGATTTGAATCCAAAAAACATGGATCAAACCATTGGAATTGCTCTAATAGTATACTATGAACCTCTTTCAACTCTCTTCCGTAGCAAAATTTTAATTAAAATGGATAGTACTATAAGTTAAATTTCCCAGTTTTCTTTCATTTTTGTTGATGTCCGATATCATGCTCACAATGTTCTAATATAGGAATTAGAGTAGTTTAATTCTACTTCCTCTTAAAATCTTCAAAAATAAAACCAATTCAATTTCTATTTCAAGTACCAATAACAAAGATCTTGATATGTTGATCATTGACCAAAATAACCCTTGAATAGAATTTTCTTTTTCTTTTTTTTTTTAAAGGAAAAACAGCTAAGAAAGTGACAATTAAAAGTGAGTTTATAATCATGTGCATGTAATGATGCTCCAAGATTGAGAAAATTCATGCATTATTTGGTTAATATTTTAAAAGTATTTTTATTATTTCTTAAAGCAAAGTTTTCTTTAGATTTTGCTTTAAAAAGCAAGAAAATAATCATTTTAAAAAAGCATTCTCTCTTGAAGAATCCATAATTGGAGGACTTGAAGAATTCAAAAGATGAATTCTTTCTTATTTTAAATCCCCTTATACTACACTTATGAAAACAATCATTTTGAAAAGCTTGATCTTATCATGAGAACATCCATTTTTGCAAGGAAATGATACATTAAAAAATTCAAAAAGTAAAAAAAAAAAATAAAATGGTGGAAAAGTATGGGCTAGAAAATTGGAATGGGCTGGTCCTTGCTGTACCATTCCTTTCTTAATTGAAAATCCAGCTTACAATAATAGATACATCTTTTGAAAAAGCTACAAGCTTACAAGTTACAATCCCCCCCTCCTTATAATTTTCACTCCCTTCTATCTGATTTTTGTGACAAAACATAAGTACCCATCATCACAAATCCTTCAAAATTCCCTAAAATTCTAACACATAATAATCTAAAGTGCCATAGTCCATAAGCAATTAATGGTATTATCAACCTTTGCACTCTATCATATAAAAGTAGCACCACCACAAAGGCACAAACCCTAACATACCAAAATTACAACACAAAGTAACAAAAAAAAAAGGTTGTTGCCAATTTACATGATACTACAACTGCTAGTGTTCTCATCACTGAACATGTGGGTAAAAGGATCAGCCACCGGATGATGCTGCATCATCGATGGTGGCGGGGCGTAATTGACGGCAGGATGTGGCCGGGCGTACATCATCGGTTGATACATATCGTTCCCGTTCGCCCGTTGCTGATTCATCATCATCGCCATGTATTGTTGATTATATGGGTGGCTTGCTCCCATTCCTTGATAATATCCACCGTTCATAGCTGCTTGTGCAGGTAGTCCTTGTACCGCTGGAATATTACCCATCTGGCCCATTGGATAATTACCCATTTGGCCCATTGGATAATTGCCCATTTGGCCCATCATCTGGCCTACATTCTTTCCCCCACCACCACCACCACCTCCACCTGCTTTGCCATGATTAATGACATCAATTTCATGGAACACACCATCATCCTTCCCTCCATTTTTTTTGCCCCCATTGCCATTATGGTTTCCACTACCACCACCTCCATTATTGGCACCTTTGTTCTGCCCACCCCCTCCATTTTTACCATTTTTTGAATCTCCTTGTAACCCACCACCATTTTTGCCACCATTTTTAGCACCGCCACCGCCCTGATTTTGATTCCCACCACCACCACCACCTTTCTTTCCACCATTGCCATTCTTCCCATCATTATTTCCACCCATGCCCTTTACTTGTACAGGCAAATCAAAGCTTCCACCTTTCTTGGCATTCCCACCACCACCACCACCCTTTTTGTCATTCATCATCATGTTAGGCCCATGAGGACCATAGCCATTACCCATCATGGGCATCATCTTGGATGGTAAATGACGATGGCCATCACCATAAGCATCATCATCATCATCATCAAAGTCATCATCAAATTCATCAAAATCAAAGTCATCAAAATCATTATCACTTAAACCATCATAATCCTCAGGCAAGTTGAACTTGACAGATTTTTGGTCCTTGGACCCTTTCATCTGTTGCATATTTTGCTGTTGTTGTTGTGCTTGTTGGTTACCCTTTTGCTGGTCCTTCCCACCCTTTTGAGATTTGTTGTCTTTGCCTCCTCCTCCTCCTTTGCCTCCTTTGCTATTCTCAATTTGCATATTCTTGAGCTGGTTGTTGAAAAGATTGAAGTTGTTGTTTGAACCCTTTTGAGCTCCCCATAGCTCTGCATGCTTCCCTGACTTCACAAGCTTCCTTATGAGTATGGCTGGATCAACATTACCTGTCACTGTTACCTTCCCTTGGTCTACATCTATAGCGGTATTAAAGACCCCTGCCCAAAAAAATGTACCCAAGTGAATAATCAATAAAATGAACTGAAAATACCCAATTAAATCCAAACAATCATATTGAAAAATCATTGCTAAGAAAATTTCAGGGAAAAAAAATGAGGAAAATACCATCAATTTTCTGCAAGAGCTTTTTTACTTTCTTCTTACATCCATCACAGTGTATATTCACTCTCAGAACACAAGTCTGCAAGGAAAATCAACACCAAACAACAAAAACAGAGTAAATAAAAGAATAAGAATTTGAAGAGGGGGTTTTGTTTGGGAAGAAAGAAAGAAAAGCCTTATCATTTGGAATCACCACACACACACACACACACGTACACATACATAACGCAGAAGGAAGAACAAATGAAATAGGCTTTCTATGGCTTGATTTCAAAACAAGTTAAAGAAAATTAGATAAAGGGAGTACCTGAGTCTTCATGAAATCTTGCTTACTCATGCTTTCTTGATACAGCAATAGGAATAGAAAGAGATCTGAGAGGCAGAATGAACTGATATGGAGAGAATATTACAGAGGAGAGAGAGAGAGAGAGAGAGCAAATTGGGTATGGTCTTTTGAGCCGAGGATAAGAGAAGAATACAGAGGTTTGAGTTAAAAGAGAGAGAGAATAGAGAGGCGCTGAAGAGAGTTCAGAGGCGGTTGGTGGGCAATAAACACTTATCTTTTAGCTTTCTCCCTCTATTTCAGGGTTCTATACTCGTATGATATTTTGAAAAAACAGAGAGAGAGAGAGAGTTGCTCGAGGCACAAGGAAAAATAAAGAAATATAAACGGCATGATGAGTGCATTATATATAGCTGCTGTGTGGCCTTTTATATCATCTGTTTCAAGTGTTTCACTGCCTAACAAGTTCAAGGTGGAAAACATGATTGTTGATTTAAATATTTGAGCACTGAATTCTGGGCCCTGTAGTGGGCCCATGGGCCTGGCCAATTATCCAGCACAATTACTTTAGCCTATTGATTAGCTGGGCTTCTTCGTCCATCAATGTAAGCCCATAGAATCAACTCATCAGATTGCTCCTTTTTTATTCACCTTTCCCCTATTTCTTTCCAATTCATACTTGCTATTCTCACCATCGCTTTCACTAATACTAATTGTTAAAATAATTAACGTGACATGCCATAATAATTATTGGACAAAGCTTAGCTACTTATAGTAGAGTAGCCTGGGCTGCTTACACATGACGTGGCTGCTTCTACTTCAAATAAAAATTCATTATCTATGTATATGTATATATATGGTTAGGATCGGGATCCCGACCCTAAAATTTCTTTCTCCTGAGAAAAAAATTTCCATACTTCTTACATCAATTTAAAAAAAAAAGAAAATTTTGGAAAGATGCCACTAGGCTAGAACACATAATTCACATTTTTTTTCCTTAATTATTGATTTCCGATCGACTTGATCCAACAATGAGTCTTATAAAGTAAAAGTCTCTCAAAAAGGAAAAAAAAATTGTGCAAAAAAATTGTATTTTCTGATAATTACTGTACATATAATAAAAATTGAGAGAGAGGGGGAAGGGGAGAGAGAACTTGAGCACCCTTGCTTTTGGGTGGTAGTCACCTTAAGGGCATGCACTCAAAAAGACAGCATGACCCTCTACAGCATGCACCAAAGGGAAAATTCAATATGGGCAAAAATGTAATTTCATAGAAGGTGTATAGTGTTTTTATTAAATTAAGAGGTGCCCAAAACATCCCAAAAACTCTTATCTAATTAGCTAGCTCTGAGATACAGCCATGCAGTATGAGTCAAAACACAAAGAGTTAAAAGTTGTTCAACAATGGGATTTTTTTTCTGTGTGTGAACCCTTCTTTTGCAACCAAAATTATTGTTTGTCCTTAAAAGCCTAAAATGCTGTCCTTTTTCCCCCTTTTTTTTCCCCTTTGAAAACAATCCTTTGCCTGCAAAAGAACTAAAGAAGTTTGAATGGTGACAAAAAGGACCCCCTCACACCACAATGCACAAGCCCATATGCATGGGGTAAGTCACAAAAATTGCTTTTTTGGTATACAAAATTTGACTAATTCACTTTCTTAATAATTTGCATTTGTATTATAATGCGGTTCGAATCTTATGGGTTCGATCCGATTCTTCGGAAGCCATCTTAATCCTTGTCTCTCCCAATTTAGGTCACAATTGGAGTTAGGGTCCTTAGGGATAAAGAACTTGAAAGAGAATAGCATTAGAAATCGGCCTCTCGATTAGAGGCAATATAATCATTTTCATTTGTATGATAATGCGCTCCATGTCTTGTGTGGGGTTCGATCCGATTCTTAGGAAGCCATTTTAATCTCTGTCTCTCCTTATTTAAGTTACAATTGGTGTACTTATTATCTTAAAGAATAATTTTATTAACAAAGAATCCTTTCAGCTAAGTTTGAATTTAAGAAAGTATAAAAAAAAAATTAATTTTTAAGTAATTCTTTTTCCTTTAAAAAAAGGGGATCGCGGCGACTTGATTTTGGGGTAAAGGTTAAGTAATGCATGGAGGATGAAACATAGCACTAGGTAGAAACTTAGTGGGCTACAATTATATAAGCCAGTGGACAAAATGTTTTGGACCTAATGGACATTCATCTGGGTTTTAGGTGTAGTGTTTTGTTACATGATTAGCTTCAAACTCCACTAGAAGCCATTATGGAGTAGCTGACGAATGAGGGACAACTGGAAAGCTAAAAAAGATATAAAATAGAAGTTGAAATAGATATTTTTGAGTGCTTGGATTTTTCTCATTATTTATTCATACTTTTAACCTTAATGATAGGTTCGGACAATGATTTTGACATTTAATTAGACTTAAGCACCTTCTATGTGAGAGACAATTGGAAAAAATTATAATTAAATAATTCTCTTTTATTAATCCGGCAAGGTAGATATGCGACGAAGAACCACGCCTCATGGAATAGAGATTTTAGAATCGAACCTATCAGATAGACGGAATTTACGATCGATCTCGAACATCCTCTGGGATTAGTTTGAACTCAAACCATAGACCCAGGATACCCTATGTTGTTTATATATATATATATATATATATATATATATATTCTCTTTCATTTGAAAAATGAACTTAATTTCACCACTACTATATATGGAGTAAAAGTATATGACATTTTATATTATTGATTTTTGTGAATAATTGATGGTCTATGTTGGTTTAGTGGCATATATTCTCGATTTTATGGAAGAAATTTTTATCATGAATGAAGATTTTCTGTTTGAGTTTGCTTGATACTTGGATGATGTGTCATGATGATTTGGATCATCTGCACATTATTCAAGTAAAAAGTAGAATATCAAGATCATGACATATCACCCAAAAATATCCAAAACTAAGCAGAGGATCCGAACTCCCAAGACCCATATCATTTTCCATATAATAAAATCCTCTTTAATTATAAGTGTTTTTTTATTATTATTATTGTTATTAAAAGTAAACCACGCTGATCTTTTTAGACAAGTTAGGTTACTTTTGTGGCCCCCATATGCTTTGCTTGTGAGCCAGATCTAAAGAGGTCAGTCTATTCTGAAAAAGTAACCTAATTTCCCATTTGGTAGTGATTGGACATGTTCAGATCTTATTGAGAGCTTGAGGATGTGCCTAAAGTCAATTGCTTCAAAATAAGAAAAGTAAAAAGTAAAAACAGAGAGATAAGAAGTACTTTTTACCATTTGGAAATCAAATCAATTTGGTTTTAGCCCTAAGCCAGCTCACATGAGCTTTAGCACACCTGATGATGACCAGTCATGCCACAATAGTTCAGCAGGCTCCAATCATGATGAGACAGGTTTTACTATACCACCTTCCTATAATAAGAGTAGTTTGAGGAATATAACAGTCAGTATGCTTTGAGTATTCCCATCCCTCTTCTCTTGTCACAAGATCTTCCGTAGTATTTTTATAATAAGATTAATAAATGGAGCATCAATGTATTTTTATGTGATCAAATTCTAAGAAATTTCTCTTCTGAAAGTGAAGAAATTCTGAAAGTGAAGATACATGCCATTATTCTAACTGACCATTGGTTATTTATCATATTAATTAATTAGTTTACTCCATAAAATAAATAAATAAATAAATAAAAACCGTCATAGAAAACTCTCACATATCAAAAATCAAAATGAATTTTAATCAAACATTTTAGGATAAAAGAAATTTAATTAACACACTGGATCAAACCACACAACAGTTTATGATGAAATTTTCTACACAAAACCTTTGAAGATTGATTTATAGCATATGTATTGGGATTTATTTGTACAATATCTCTTAAAGTGATAAAGAACTTTTCAAACCACCTGTAAAAATACCCTCGTAATCATTTTTTTATGAACTTAGCAATGTTGAGAATCTTGTCGATAGAATTCTGCTTGACGGGATTCTCAGCTTGCTTACAAAAAAAATTCAAAATTTCATATTATCATGAAATTCATATTCTGTCATGAGTATATATAAAAAAAAAAAGGGTTAAAAACAGTTTAGTGCCACATACTTTCACCAAAAATGCAATTTAGTCTACATATTTTAAAATTTTGCAATCAAGGACATAAAGTTTGGCCGCGTTTGCAATTAAATCCGCCCATCTTAACTAAATTAATGGAATTAATGACCGATCATTTTTTGTCCAATTTTGTTTCAAATTTAACTCTAAGTTTTCTCTCAAACTATATATCCATTTTCAGTTATTTTTATCTCTAAAAATCCGTAAAATCGAGCTCTACAACATGTCTGAAACCCATTAATTTTAAGGCACTCAATGATATATTATGAATTTTTATTTCGAAACCTTAAATAAATCACAATAAATAAAGGGATAAGCCAAAAATTCCCATATGTCATGTAAATTCTTAGAAAAATAAAAATAAATTTTACTTTTAACAAATAACATGTCAAATAATTGATTCAAAAGAGTAATTAATTTGTGCGCCGATTAAAAGCTGTCCAAGCTTAAACCTTTAATAATGGAATTCATACTCTCACTGTGAGTATATAAAGAGGAATGAAAGGATTGACAAATCATTATAAAAGTAATGAGCAATAACTCAAAATTATCAATCTTTAATCATAAAAATAATGTTGGGAATGCATAGTGGAGTGGAGTGGAGTACAGAAAAATAAAAGAGGGGATATGACATGTTTGTTCAGAGGGAATTGCAGGAGTAAGAAGTTGGGTCCTCATTCCTCAACAGATGGGTCAGGGTCAGGATCAGGATCAGGGAACCCTGTAAGCAAGGGACAGAGAACTGAGGGGCCAGGGCATAGTGTCCTTGATGGTTTGACAAGCCCTCAGTTGGGTCCCCAACAAATGCAATTAATGTCAGGGGCCCACAGCCTTCTTTATGTCGGATAGGATGGTAGTGCTTGGGCGACAGAAGAAGTGAGTTGTTGGATCCAGGACCAAGCCCACTAAATTAGGGTTGCATGTTTCAATTTTGAAACAGTGTCAGCTTTTGATTGGATTGGGTGAACAAACCACTTCAACAAGCTGGAGAGTTGCTTGAATCTCAAAAAGTAGTAGAAAATTAAAACAAAAGAAAGAATGCTAAAAAAATAATCACATATTCTTTTCTTAAACAATGTTTCTTAGATTTAAACATCTAATCAAAGGATTGCTAATGGAAATTTTGAAAATGGGTGCCAACTAGTGTGTTTATAAAGTCACTCAGTAGTTGTAGTGAAAATATAGGTTTAAAAATGTCTTCATCAGAGCTAAAAAATTTAAAGAAAATGAAAAATTATTCCCATTGTGTAGTTCATAAGTTCAGTGAACTTTTTTTAATATAAAAAAAGTTCACAAAAAACCATAAAAATGAGAATTTCGCTGATAGAATTTCCTTTACAAATTCAGAACTACCACTTTTTTTTATTTTAAAAGTAAAAAATAGAAAGCGATAATTTACTGACCCATTCAGGCTTGTCTTTAAAAATTTTTTATCGACTTTGTAGCTCTTTTTTACTTTCAAAAAATGTCAAGATTATCTTATAAAAGTGAGACCCAAAGAATGAATGTGTAAGACCCCGAAATTTTCAATAATAAATTTTCTTATTTGTTATTATTTTATTTTATTTATTGCACACATGGCATTTTGTCATTGGCCATAGTGTGCCATGTGGCTACTTTTTGAGAAGGGTGCATGAGAGTATTATGAATGCATTATAATTGAAATGTATTATTGTGTCGGCAAGTGGTGGAGGAATGCATTATAACTGAGTGAATGATTGATTCTATATATATATATATATATATGAATTAATCAAATCAAACCTTTAAAAATCGTATCGAAGTTGTGTTGTGTGGATACAATCGATGCTAGTGTTGGTCATGACAATTGACAGATGCATGCCTACTCCAATATGAATGGTGGGGTGATTGTGGAGCGAGGGGGACAGGAAGTGAAGGAGATGAGAGTGAGAGAAGGTTTGTCGGCAATTAGTGAAGGAGGTGTTATGTTTGTGTGAGTGTGTGTGGGGTTAGGGAGTATTTAATTATATATATATATAATAGAATAATAAGGAAGATAGGGGGAGAGAATGGAAGATAGGGGGAGAGATAAAGGAGAAAGAGGGAGATCATAAGAAATGGGGAGAGTCGGAGAAAAGGGGGAAGAGAGAAAGAGGAGAGAAGAAAATAAAAGAAAAGAATGAGAATGAGAGAAAAATAAGAAGCTAAGAGGAAGATGGAGCTGCACAAACGCAGAATAATTGGTAAATTTATTTCATAATTCAGAGCTTAGTAAGGTGAGATACTATTTATATTTTGATTATATTTCAATTTTTGGATTGAATATGGTATGATTTAATGATGAAATAATGACTTACCTATATATAATATATATATATATATCAATGGGGATTTCGAATCTTGGGTTTTTATTTTATATGAAAATGAAAAGCTGAAACTTTGGGACTATTTTTCCCATAA
>JAESVK010000727.1:1310762-1328157 GCA_017140935.1 Hamamelis virginiana | reverse complement strand
CTCCAAACTCTTTTTGTTACAACCAAAAATCTTACAAGCCTATAAAGACCTTTTTGATTTTAAAATATTGTGCATTATTCTCTTGTGATTACTTGCTTATTTAAGTTTTATTTATGTATGAATTATATCTCTGCATATATGACTCTGTTATTTCATCTCTCTTTGGTCGTTAAAATAGAGCTTAATGTATAAGTTTTATACTTGTATATTTCCATTTGGGAACTCTGGGTTACTAACCTTTTCAGAGCGACTATCTTTTGCGAGTGACCATCGTGAGGATTTTGAAGTTGAAACTAACTATGGGTTAATTCTCATCCTCTTATTTACAGTATTTTGATTTTTATCAAGTTCAACCTCACTACACATTGAATACTTGCTAATTTCCTGTTAAAGATAGCATTTCTTGTATTATAAATGTTCAATTATGAATAGTGATATATCTGTGGATAAAACTCCTACTGTGTACATAGTATATTGTTAAAATTCTTTCTAACCAATTCTTTTATTCATTTATGTTTGTGAGTATCATTTCTGCAAACTCTCACGAGACTTCACTCGTCCACGAAAGGTAACTTAGTGGTTTAAAAGGCTTGTTGCATTCGCTAAATGCAATCGCGTTTCCCTGCGAAAGTGGCTTTTCAATTTCAAGATTCAGCTTTTTGCTAAGAGACTAGCAAAACCTAAGTTGGGGAGTGTGATTGTACCTCAATCATACTATTCAACTAGGGTATTTCTATGTTCTCTTATATATATAATTGTATAATAAATAGCGTTTTTCATGAATATCTGTACAAATTGGGTTTAATCTCTGTTTTAAGAAATATGTGCAGATTACCATTGAATAAAGTCGTCACCGATGAAGCCCTGAAGAGCATCTCGAATCAAAGGAACGTCTGAAGACGATCCAAAGCAGCCGAGGGAAGTACCAAAAGAGCAGACGTTGAAATCTGCAAAGAAAGTCAAAAGTTTGACCTTGACTATCGATAGCCAGGATTCGCTATCGATAGCACCTCTATCGATAGCGAACCTGCGCTATCGATAGACAATGGCGGCTGCTGGCAGATTAGATATTTTGGGATATTTTGAGGGCATTAGCGTCTTTTACCTTTTCCTTCTATAAATAGGAATGTAACGACGACGTTTCGAGGGTTCATGACTTATGCTCTGAATCATTACTCTGCTATTTTAATTCAAGTTACAGTTTATTTTCGCATTTCAATCGGTAGTTTCAATTTTCAGTCAATTCCAATTCTGCAATTTTTCTTTACAATGCCTGGCTCAATTCTCACTTGAGGATTGTTCTATCCGATTAAGTCTTTACTTTCAGTCATTTACGTTTCTGTTATTTTCTTTTTATGCATGGCTCAGTTCTCACTTGAGAACTGTTCTTTACTTTTTCTGCCTTTTTCTTTATTTACTTAAGTCTTTTCTTTTCTGTATTTACTTTAGTCCTTTCTTTTCTTTATTTACTTTCTGTCACTTTTCTTTATTTACTTTCTGTCATTTTTCCTTATTTATTCAGTCAATTAATTACCGCTTTTATTTCTTTTTCCATCCCGTGACCCCCAAAAGCTTGCCTGGATAAAGGATATTATCCTCCAGTGATGTGTAGCTAATACTCCAAGCTTGGGTGAGGATGAAGTTGGATTCATTTTACAATCCTATTTTATAAACATCCCTCTATTTGTATTATGTGATTGCATAGTTGTGAAGGTTGTACCGCACACTATTGCCAAATATAATATCATATAATTGTATATCTGTGATTGCAATTATATAATTATACAATGGTTCTTATTGGTATGAATACAAACCAACATGCTTTATTCCTCATTTAAGGTGGATAGCGATATTCCATTCTTTTCGGGGATAAACTTGCCGGTCCTGTATTCATAATCTTTTTGGGACTTCCTTCTTGTAGTTGGAAGAACCACCATACATAATTACTATAGTGTGGATTTTATAAACATAAATTGTTAAATTGATATTCAATGGGCTTCTCACCCAAGTTCCGCTCATTCCACCAACTTAACTGCATTTTTACTAAGCTTTAATTAATTACTGTGTTTTCGCTTCGACCCAATCGGAGCAGTTACCACCAACCATTTTAATTGACAATATTCTTTCCGCTTGAATTGATTCTAAAGAGTCTTTTTAATATAAACCTGCATTTCCCAGTGGTTCGACACCCGTGCTCACTAGTCACAATCGAATTGAGATTAATTGTCACGCGGTATTATAAATTATTAATTCTGATCACTGACGGGGAATAATCTCCCTCGTCGTCTGAGTCGATCAGCGCGCATGTTACGCGTGCAGGCAAAACGGACAATATTGTTCCTTGAAGAAGTACGGGGTGTTACAGTGGCACAGTTACATGTGGTGGCTCAAGTTGAGTGAGCAGAATGATTTATTTGTATATCACTGATATAACTGTTGATATTGAAAGGTTCTGTGAAAAATACAGACATGGATGCGCAGCGGAACAGGGTAAAAACAAAACTTTTTCAATTTTAATAAAAACATCCATGTTTCACAAAACCACCAAGAACGATACAAGCATCGGATCATATATACATAAATAAACAATTAATCAAAGCATGTAAAAACTTACATTGATTATGTTCTTCGGTGTAGGAATCCTTCGAGTTTCAAAAGCATGAAACCTCCAAAGCGTATCCACACGAGAGCAAGACTCCGAAACCTTCTCTAGTCTTCCACAACTCTTTGTGGCAAGCTAGAATGGAGAGGGAGAGGAAAGAGAATTTCGGCTCTTAGGGTTAGCATAGCCTAGAGTGTGTGAAACACTCATATTTATAGACTTTCTCCTCTTTGGGGGGTGTTTGGTTACTAGTGCTAGCATGACCAATCATCCTCGAATAGAATAACCCTATTCTCGGTTAGTATTGACTTTAAATCAATTAACGTTTAATTATTAAAGTCAAACAAACGCCATGATAGGATTCCCCTCTCTCAAGCTTAAGGAACTCACTTACTCTCTATTGTGTGTGACCCTTTGGGTTCACCCTAACCTAGCAGTGACAGGGACATCTCTATGTCTCCCAAAAAATAGAAACTTTCTATTTTAAGGTTCAATTGGAACGATTCCAATTTTGCCCTCATTGATAACACTTTATCAATAGGCTTTCACTGGTCATGAGTGACATCTAGCAACATATCATGACATACCCTAGGTTTAGGTGAATAGCAGAACTATGTGAACCCTTCATGTTATTTAATCCTTCATCCCCTAATGTCACAGTTAAGATAATAGGTATGGTTTTAGTCAAACCCTATCTTAACAACTTGATATCTGTCCCACAAAATATAATCTCAATAAGGTAATCGCAGTGAAACTCTTTTCACTGTTTACCTATCACTCTGGCCAGAGGTTCCCTTTGAGAATTATCTTTGTGAACTTATCCTGACATTCTCTCTCATATAACTGAGAGTGATGATCCCTTATTGCACACTCATCCATCTTCATGCATAACTCATTAGAGCCAATAAGCACCGATTACAACCTAATGGTTAAGGCCGTACGAGATACTATCAAACTCTAGCAACCTATGCACAAGACAGCTATGGTGTCTCAGGTCTAAGGACTACCAAATAAATGGACATAACACTAGAATATTCCTTTGACAGAACTACCATAGGAATACTCTTTGCAGATCATGTTCAGTGTACATATTCTCTAATATGCACCCACAGATTAACCTAAGTGTCACTACACTGATAGGAAAGACTACCTATCCTCCATATGAGTTGGTTTAAATCTGTGCTACTCTTCATACGGTTAATTAAATATCCACTTTAATAAACCTTTGAGTAGGAACTCTTTTAGAATAGATGTATATGAGAAATATCAGTCTCTCTATCTCAACTCTTTGAGATGCATATTTCTCTTATCATTTATTCATGGACCTTATCATATATGTGAGAACATATTAGATAAGTTATACCTTCCATATATCGATAATATGAAACTTTATATACCCTTTAGGATTGGTTTTAGGGCATACTTCTAACAGATATGAGATATATGTTGAGTTGATATACTATGAAATGTATGCACGAATTGACATACATGAATTGTTGATATGAGATGTATGTCATATGTATTGCATGTAATAATTGCATCTGACATGAGACACAGTTACATGTGAAATATATTGCATAGAAAATCATATGCATTTATGATTATTTTTGTAACTGTGGAAACGAGGAGTTGAGATACCACCGATGGACAAAAGATCCTGGAAATAGTTAGTGCACTAATATATCAAGCTTGCTAAAAACAGTACGTAAATCCTCTTGTCAATGAGTGACAATCGCGGTAGGTCCTAAAAAGACGAGGACTGGGTGATATACATCCTAAAAAGGCGGGGATGCTGTTGTGGTAAGATGGTTAAAATGAGGTAGCCATCTATTGTAGTGAAATGGTGAATCCTAAAATAAGGTTACCATCAGTGTGAATGGATGATGTTTTGCAGGAAAAGCAGAACAGAGGAAATGACAGGTATGACTGCATGAGCATTGCATCGTATTTTTGTCATATGCATAAAGCATACATGTAGTGTAAAATTATTTATTGTTAAAAAGTGATGAATATATTATGTAATATATATAAATGAATTACAGATATGATGATTTATTTATGTGATATTTGGCTAATGATAAAATTTGTTGACAGATGTGAGAATGTGGAAGGATGTAAATATTTTTTAATGTGTTGAGAAAAGAAGATATTGTATTATTGTAATATGATTCTCAATAATAAAAAGGACTCACCGTGGACGTAGGCAATTTTGCCTAACCACGTAAATCCTGGTGTTTGTTTATTTTTCTGCTATGTGTTTTCTTTAAGATGATGACACGTTATCAGCATGAGACTCTATCCAACTCAGTAAACTAAATGGATGTTTCTGGAATTCGAGTACATTACGGGACTGTACTCATGATACAAACTAGTACTCAGCGCTATCTTTAATTTTTGAGATGTTGAAAAATTATTTAAAGACTTCCGCACGCATATTTTGAAAAACATGTTTTAAACTGTGTTAATTTTAAAAAGAAATTACTCAAAAGATAAGCGCTTGGTGTTTTATGTCACTGTGGCATTTCCGCATAGGGGTTACCCTGTGTGGGGTGTTACAGAATGGGTCATTAATTGCGGTGATTTTGTTTATGTCGTTTAATCATGTTTAATTTAGTAATATTTTAAATTTTTAATTAGCGTAGAAATTAAATTTTATGTGCCTAACCCAATAGGGCTTGTGATAGATCGAGTTCGTAGTTAAAATTGGAAATTTAAGACTAATGGCCATCATCTAATTGCCCATGCATACCATTGTGATTTATGGAATTTTATCAAACAAGCCTAAGAAGATTGGGTATAATATCATGGCAGTTAGAATTTTCTCTTCCTCTCCATTATGGCTTTTACTTTTATGTTAATTATTATTTATTTTTAATATTTGCTTTGGCTTTATATTATGGAAAATGTTATAAGCACTCAATCTTTAGCCATTTGTAATCCACTTTTTTAGTTTTACGCTTTGAATGACACAAATATCCCTTATTTCAAAATTTATTTCTCCCGTGCACATGAGAATTCCAAGTGACTTCTGTTGGGGCAATTGCAAAACATATTTTGAAAAATCGACTATTAGATTAAATTATCCACTTTTGAATGTCATGTTTGCAAAAAATTACAGTGATCAAACGGTTGGTTTTTTTAAAAAAATTAACGCGAAAAATTGTGAAACAATGACAAAAAAACTCACATTTTTTTTTTTGTGATAATTTTCAAAAATCAACCGTTGGATCACTGTGTTTTTTGTAGAAATTACATTCATAAGAGGAAAATCTAATCTAACAGTCAGTTTTTAAAAATATGCTCTGTAACTGCCTCAACAGAAATCACCTGATGTAACTTTGCATCGAGTGTGATTTTGGAGAAATAAGCTTTTAAATTAAGATACATTTATGTCATTCAAAGCATAAAACCTAGGAGGGTGGAGTGCCAATAACATTCCCCATTATTATAATTGATTTTCTTAATTATATTGTGAACTGCACTGCTTGTTAAACAAGTGATCACTTCAAGTCTTCAGATCATCCCAATTTAGAACATATACCCAGCAATGAAATTCCACAGAAATCTGTAACTCTTTTGTTTAGATGTTGATTTTTAAATGAAAGACCTGTCATCAAGTTTGCAACTGCACCAACATAACATTGCATTGTCCACGTACAGTGGCCGATGCAAATATGTTTATGTTAAACATTAATCATTAATCATTAATCATTAATCATTAATTCCATTAGTAGGTTCAGTTTCAGGCTTTAATGATTCTGCACAGTTGCAATTTCACTATTTGAAACCTATCGTGGAAGAAAAACCCATAAAGTTTAAAGTTAAGAACTTAGTACACTCGTACAATCCACACATGTATGTCCACATGGCAAGTGTATGTCCACTCTCTAGGAACTATTATTACTTCTGCTGGTTCTATTTGACTGCATGTAAGACTTGGAGTATCTTTAATGGTTGAATCCATTTTTTTTGAATATGCTACAGTGAAATGCATAGTCATTTCCCTCAAACTAAGTACAAGTTTCTAAACACTTTTATATCTTTCTGAGAAAAATAAATCCAACTAAACTTGAATTCAAATTTAAATAAACTTTTAAATCTAATCTATTTTGGATCCAATCTTTTTTGAACCTACCACTGAAACAAGAACTTTTGCATTTGAATTTAAAAAAAATGAATTTGAATCCATTTTTGAACCCACCATTGGAGTTGCTCTTAAAATCCGTGTATTTGACAGAACTTTCCACTTTTATCTGGAAGTGTTTGTTTGAAACCTGTCTTCGAGTTCATCAATCAACATCCAACAACTAAACAATTGGCATCCTCACTCCAACCAAAAAAAAAAAAAAAAAACCCAAAAAAAAAGAGTAAAAAAGTGGGGAAAAAAAGTTGGCTTTTGTTTCCAAACAATCCATATACTTGTTTTGTTTTTCTTTATCAACAAAAGATGTAGCCAAACAGACCATATACCTGAGAACCAATGCCACCAGGTGAAATGAAGATTGAGATCAATACTTCTTTTTTCATTTGTAAAGTACAAATCTAATAAGATTCAAATCCTCATCGATAGGGATGATATAATTCATTCCTTTCACTTTTAATTTAAACACCATTGAATATCTTTTGTCCCCTCTACTCCTAACAGCACACTCAATATTCTTGACCCAGCTTTAAGAGATTCCAATCTACTTTTGTCTCTCTCAATGTTAACTTCTACAGCAGATATTCCGTACCTTTTATCCTCTACAAGGTTTTCATATTGGGAACAAAAATTGAAGCATCTTCCCTCATACATATATTATAAGTGGCACTTTAGATCACTTAAACAATTCCTTTCTTAAACAATGCTGCAAATTATATTCAACAATTTCTGTAGAATTTGATACATCTCAAAATATAAGAAAAGACAGACTGTTGTTTTTCTTCACCATGATATGTAATTGAACCTATGTTTAAAAATACATTTATGATGTTCCAAAGATGAACAAAATTGAACAAACAAATTATATATATATATATATATATATATATATATATATATATATATATATATATATATATATATATATGTATACATAATTTTCCAAATATGAAGTGTTTCTACAACTATAGACAACCTCTTTCTGCAAGACGGCCGCTTAAAAAGCTGTACATATAGTGCCCATCCACAAGTTTTGTGCCTTCTGCTGAACGGGTAGGCGACTAGGCGTCATCCTGCTAAAAGCCCCAACTTATTATAATGCTGGAAATGTAAGTAGAAATTATAATGCAAAGAATTGCTTATCCGAAAAGAAACAAGTACATCTACAAGAGTGCATATAAATCCAATACGAATAAAGGAGTTTTACCTTTATTAACTCTAATTTCTATGAGTTCCTGGATGGGCTGGCGACATATGGGACACTTATTTGATTGAAGCCTTAATGCTTTTGCACAATTGCTGCACATACACTGCAAATGCAACACATATACTCAACTGGAGAAGAGAGAGAGAGTTGCGGCAAGCCACAATAGAACTAAACCCTAACAGAATAGCTTTAAAATGTTGTGGTTAAATATTTCTAGGGAGATATTAGATTTATAAAAGACTTGTCTCTGTTTCATATTATATTTTCCTCTTTAAGGCTCCTTTCTCTTGCAATGGAAATCATTTCTTGGCATAGAATTCATGTTAACTTTCCTAGACAGGCTGAATTTGAAGTCTGCATGATGGCAGCGGAAACTTGTTTTTAAAGAAAATTCTCCAATTTACATGTTTTGTGTAATGATTGAGGAAAAATTTACTAAAACATCAAGAAAAATTTGTTCCCACTGCATTTGACCAGTATTGAGAGAATTATACGCTCCATTGGTTTCTTTCTTCTTCTTTTTTCCTAGGAAATGGTTTCCATTTCAACTGCCCTCCTGTGCAGCTTTTCATGAATTTTCACCATTTAGAGGGAACTACTTTCCTTAACTTCCATAGAATACCGATAGCTAGGAGCCTAGGATGACTAACATCATGCAATCAGGTCAATTTAAAGCCTAAGTGTTCCTGGATAGGACCCCCTGCATCAGCCAGTATGCAGCGACTCCTAAAGTCTGTTTTGGAACGGGACAAGTCCAGTCAGATGAACTCTCAACCAGACCCCTTGATGAACTTCTCAAACCCCAACACTGACCTTCCAACTATGTGATATTTCACAAAATTTCATCATAAAAATAGCATACTCCAGAAATTCTAGAATTGCCAATAGCAGGATATATAAGACCATTCAATCACCAGAATGAATTTCTGGATACAACTATTTGCACAAGCCCGCATGCAGCAATGCCCATGATTTACAACAATGGACAACCCCAGTTGGCTGAACTGTCAACCAAACCTCTAAATGGTTGGATTCAACCCCTGGACTGGTTCATATACAAACCCAACACAACTAGGCTATCCCAATGAGTCCAACACATGGTTCAACCATTGGTCTTCACTCTCATCTTAAAAGTGTAAGAGCTATCCTCTGATGTCACAGGAACACTGGCAAATTGAACCACGACAAACCAATCTGCCTCTCTGGCCCTGTTTGACACCAGTTTGGTTTCTAAGACATTGCTTGTAGTTAGTTACCTTGGATTTTCTCTAAGAAAAAATAAGTAGGCTCAAAGTTAGGGCTCTCACCATATGTCGACAAGGCAAAATGGCTGTATCCTTTGGCTCAGTCATGCAAATAACACATTCTTTTCCTGGATCACTGTCTTCAAACCCTGTTTCATCTGAATTGCTGATTCCATAAATCTCGCGTAGCTCATAGCGAACCCCATCAACCCACAAGATCTGCTTGACTACTCTCACCAGGAAATGGCCCTCATTGTTCTTCACTAGGACAGCTTGAGTTATCTGCGCATGGGAAGATGTGGTTGGCGAAGGCTGGTCAAGCGGTTCCTCCATTTGCAGGGACGGCAAGCATGTTTCTGCAGAGATAACGAGGGGGAAAACATCTTCTTTTGGAGATGGTTTTGATAGTTCATCCAAGTCAAAGAAACCAAGGTCGATGCCAGTTCCTGAAGGCTGAAAGAATTTCTGACCGAGACCTTTCTGAAAGGGAATTCTCACTGACTTATAGATTTCAGGGTATAAAGGAGTGAATTTACAGTTAGCCCCTTCCTTGGCCAAGTAAAAAATGGTAATACTGTCATGAAAGAAAAATGGAAGATAAGGCAATTTTAATTTTAAAAAAAAAAAAAAAAAAAAAGCAGCAGTGAAAGTTATCATATGTATAAATAATCCTACAGAAAACTCCCATATGTATAAATAATCCTACAGAAAACTCCCATTGACTATCAAACAATAATATGGGTACACACACACACACATATATAAGATAAATTGAATCAGGAAGAAAAATACACAATTTAAAATTCACAGTACTCAATACTTGATAATTCAGGGATGAAAATCAACCAAGTTACTAACCCTTATTCAAACAAAGATTTATTATTAAAGTCATTCTTTCAATGCAATAAATTATTCTAATTCATCATAGTCTCCTGCTACTAAATGTGTACTCAGCGACACCTCAAAACTGCAGAAAAAGAATAATATAAAAAAATACTAGCATAAACTTCATAGGACAGTCAGTGGATAAAATCATTATCCAAATTTGATCCTTTTTAGCTGGTTAAGATATTAAATTGATAGGGTCGAATATCCGGCAAACAAAAATTATGACTATTTACTAAAATCCAATTATTGATTGAAGTAAAATCACATGATTTCTTAACAGATTGGCTTGGAATATGCTCCAACCCATTTACAGGACTACTTAGTAGGGAGACAAACATGCCAAACCCACCCCCCCCCCCCCCCCCCAAAAAAGCTTCAAAAACACAGAAATGAGCTACACTCGAAGGGTCTTGAACTGCTAAATGCTATCTTAACCAAAGAAAACCATGAGCCTTTTCCATACTGGTTATCACTGAAATCGACATCAACAAGGATCTGTGTCCTTTCGAAACCAGCACCACCTTTGATGCAACCACCACACTCACATCAATGCCACCTCAATACTACCACCAGCAGCGTGCCAACTGCCCAACCCTGCCACCACCAATGCCGCAGCCTTCACCTCACCATTGCTGCCATCACCCCGAGAACACGACCACCATCACCCCACACTCACCAACACTACAACCACACAACTTCCACCACTACCAACAAAACACCACCTCCACCATACCACCACAACCAAACTAACACTACCACGACCATCATGCCACCACTATCGTCCCCACAATAACCCAGTCTACTCCAAACTTTTATATATTAGTCGAATCTATGTTTTTTAAAACTATTTGGGGTTCGGTGGGTTATGCCTCACTCCATCAAGGAACTTCTTGAGTGGTGGTGATGCAGAAATAATTGATCATCTAGTTTGGCAGTGTGGAGGATGGTTCCACATACAATTTTTTGGACTTCGTGGATGAAAAGGAATAGAAGGATCTTTAGAGGGGAGGAAGAGTCAATGGTACAGCTAAAGGTTAGGATTGCTGGAGATCTTTTTTTCATGGAAGGAGACAGCTGTTTTAGTTGCCCATGACTCCTCCCAGCTCATTTTAGATACATTACAACTGTAATTTTTATTCTCTCTGCTCTTTTTCTTTACTTTGAGTGTACAGGTTGTTATTGGCCCTATTTTTCTCAATTTTAATGAAATATACTTTTACCTGATTATAAAAATAAAATAAATAAATAAAAAAAGCACTATTCCTTGGGCTTTAATGTATGTAGAATCAATAAAAAATGTAACCATTGAACAAATTCTCTAGCATCAAATTCAACGCAGATGATGAAGAGGAACTGGATTTGGATAAGTTTGTCTCTAATGGATTCTATGTCATTAGCTTTCAATCGAAAGTGATGTGCAGACAACAAGAAATTCATGCCATAACCTGAATTAGTAAGTTGTACGGATCAGAAAGTGGAACTATAAATGGAAGCCAAAAAAAAAAAGAATACAGAAAATAAATTAAGAACCTTGACCTTCAGAATTGCTGGTACTTGAGACATTATTATATCATAACATACATAACATTAATATATTAATGTATTTATACATCCAGAGGATCCCTCATCATAAACTCTTCTGGTCAAGAGACTGGTGCAGGAAAGTTTACCAAGTAAAGAGAAGTTTTGGACCTCAATGCAACATTTAACATCCTAGTATCCTACAATCATAACAATGGATACAAAAAAAAAAAAAAAAAAAAAGAGGCGTAGCATATTCATTTTAACCAATTTACATGGGAAAACACTACTATTCAACTACCCACTAAATCATTAGAGCATCTCCAATGGTATGCCATTTGAATTTTGAAGTGCCATTGCCAAAATTTGGCATTAGCATCCAAATAGGTTGCTCCAATGGTGTGCCATTTGGGGTGTCAAATTTTGGCAATGACACATAGGGTTGCCAAATTTAGCACCTCAAATGGAAATGCCATTTGTTTCATGTCATATTTCTCTTCAAAAAGGTGGGAAATGCCAAAATATAACATTAATACATTGGAGCACAGAGGTGACAAAATTTGGCATTGATGCCATTTGGGATGCTAAATTTTGGATTTGGCATATCAAATGGCATGATTGCATTGGAGATGTTCTCATGAACCACCAAAACTTCAGCTCAAATGCATTTTTTTTCCTTTGGAATGGATGTCATATTTCAAAACAATTACCTTCTTGTAATTGATCTCATTCTCCAAAATTTTTAATTTCTTTCAACTTTTCTCCCATAAATCCCTCCCAACTTCCCTTGCAAACACATAATAATAGCACATTGAGAAATTTTTAGTCAAAAAAAGTTTTTGACTTTGGAGATATTTCTAGGACATACCATGCACACCAGAGATATCCCATTTTACCTCATTTGGTAGCTGATACTTTTCTTTGCTTGTTGGTTTTGAATATTCCTTATTACTCTGCTGATTATGTATATCAGAAAATCTCCTCCTCTATGTACAGTATTGTCATTCTCTTCTTTCTAACAAAGTTTTGTTTCTTATCCTAACCCCCACCCACCTAACACACACACAAGCATGCAAAAAAAAGGGGCAAAAATGAGTCTCAACATGATAGGATCTGCATACTAGCTCTAACCATGATACAAAATAGCTCACATGTATATATACTGATTCCATGGCCCAACTGTTTTCAACCAAAAGTACTATAATTATTTAAAATAAAAATTTAATCAGAATAACAATGAAAATCAAGGCTCTCTTTCTTAATTTAAGAAAATTTGTTATTATTTATTTGTAAAATAAAAAAAAAAAAAAAAAAATGTTACTATTTAAGGGAAATAAAACACTGGCCACTAGAGTTTCCTGATTATCTATTTTAACATCTTCAATCAGTAATAATGCGAAATATTTTATCAATAAATCCCTTTATCTTATCAAATATCCCTCTATTTCACCCATTAGTTTGAAGAAACCCACATCATCTATTGAGTTTGGTAGATTCCAAGTTCTGCCAACCACTTCACCTAAATACTTAACAAATTATATTATAAGAATGCCTTCTATAATAATCAATCACCAAAATAAGACACCTTAATTGACAAGCCATATATAAGGGTATGATATCTGCCTCAATCAAGTTTTCTTCTAAGTTCTAAATACTAATAATAATAATAATAATAATAATACAACCACTGTTGTGACTCTTAGATCTAGGTTCCATCTATACCCACCTAAAATAAGATATCTATGAAATTAATTTAGGAAATCATTACAACTGAAGTTTAAGGCACAAATCTATCCTTAACAAAAACATCATTATAAACAAAAATGAAGTCATTTCAGAAAGTTAAAAAGAATAATGTGATGATATTGCGCATATTAACAAAATACTCATTCAGATGCTATGCAAAATATAAAAAGATAAAATAATTTCAAAAGAGGTGTATAACACAATGAAATGCACACATGCCATGTCCAAATGCCCCGTCAATCACATAACCCACTACCTTTTAAGGAGTTGTTTTCTTATTTCCACAAACCATATAATGGTTTCACACATTGCTCAAAGTTGCGCAACACAAAGTGCAATTAATCAGTGTTTATGCCCACATCACGTCCATCTTATGCATCGCAATCTATACACCAGTAATTCATTATAAAAATTATTGATGTTCTCTTGATTCAACGGTGATACAGTATTGATGTTCTCTGTACTAATTCTCAGTAAAATTTAAAAATAAAAACATTCCATTAATAGCATTCTTCCTAGTAGCCACCCACTTATTTTGTGCATTGTGTTTCTAGTTAAGAACTCAAAACTTTTTCAAAGCATTTGAAACCACTTCAAAGAAAAATATCTCATTTCTTTACAAGCAACAATCCCCAAACCTGAATCCTGCATATAATTCTCACTTAGCAATCAAAACCAACCAGCCGCATAATGCAGCCCAAATTCTCAACACCTACTAATGAATTCCTTATAAAGAATAATAGAAAGAATGCAAACAAAATTAACATTTTTTTTTGGGGGGGGGGACACCAGAGCGTAATAAAAGCAACAAAACCAACTAAAAATCACAGTAAACAGCCAACTTCTCAAAAACCCATCAATGAAATCCTTCTAATAAACGTAAGAATGCCAAACAAAATCAAATAAATCTTCCAAAAAGAAAAAGAAAAAGAAAATTAGTAAAAATCAAGAAGTGACAGAAGCAAAGCCCTATGTATGTCAGTATGCCATACCTGCCATCAACCATAGCATCAAAAGTGAATGACACCAAATGGAAGTCCAAATTCTTCTCATCCAATTCAACCTTTATAGTATCCTTACGAACATTCACATCATTCTTTATCTTCTTGGCACTCTGATGATCCACATACGGTGGCGGCGGCAACGGCGGCGGCTGCGGTTGAGCCATCGGCCGAAACCCAGTCCAGCCAGTGATCTGGGTCTGGAGAAAAGGTGGGTAATTGGATCGAAACATCATAGGTGGAGGAGGGGCATAACTGGACGAATTGTAGGAGTTGGGTTGGTGGGTATAGGGGTATGGAGCGTTGGCTGCAAAGGAGTAGGATTGTGGCGGAGGGCGAGGAACAGGAAAAGAAGAATTGATTGAAGAAGATGAATAAGGCGGATTTGTTGTTGTTGTTGGTGGTGGTGGTGGCGGTGGTGGCCGTGGCGGTGGAGGAGGATAAAGAAGAAGCGATGGTTGTGGTGGCGGCGGCGATGGTGGTGAAGGGGAAGGGAGAGATGGGGTTTGTTGTAGTTGATGGTGGTGGTGATTGTTGTTGTGTCTTGTTATCTTGCTCCATGAAAGGCCCATGGTTGACTTTTCTTTATATGTGTGTGAAGGGAGAGAGAGAGAGAGGAGTATTTGCAGGGGTTGACGAAGGCGTCTGTCTGTAGCTGGAGTTTGAAGGAAGAGCAGAACACTATTTTTGTAGGTTTGGAGTAATGGCGACGGCAGAGTTATTGTTGAAGTTTTGGGGATTTGAGATGGTCAAAAGTGGAAAGAAACAAATACGGGCGTTACCGTTACCGCTACTGCATTCTACTACGAGGTTCTTTGAAGTTCTTTCTAAGTTGATGATTGAATATTGATGAGCTATATCCTCTCTTTCAAACAACATTCTAGATGACATTGATGAATTCTAAGATGGTGGGAGAATGTTAAATACCAATCAGACCCTGAATTAAAGTATTTTCAATTGAATGCTTTTATTTGAGTCTCTTATTTTTATATTTGAAAGTATTATAATAATAAAATGGGTGTTCTGTTCACAACTGATACTATTGCGCTCCAACAAGAAATTTCTATATTTGTTACCATTGTGTTTCATTAGATTTTTAATATGAAAAAATTTTAATGACGATTATTTGGGAGAAAATAGCTATTTTTTTATAATAAAAAAAAAAATTAAATATAAGAGATGTTGATGATATTGCCAAATTTGATTTGACAATAGAATGGGAATCCATTGAAAATGCTCTTAGAATTATAAAGTTTGGAATAAAAAGGTTTGTATTAGGGAAAAAATACATATAAGGCACGAGCTATGCTAGGAGTCCCTTCCACATTCCCGTTTGGTTTCCCGTCTCACAGTGAAAACACTAAAACAGTAAAAACCCAGTGAAAGAGAGAAAAAGAGAGAAAGAAGGGGAAGAAGATGAGGAAGACAGAGAATAAGAACAACAACAACACAGTGAATTAAAAAAAAAAAAAAAACAGTGAAAGCCCATTGAAATAGAGAAAGAAGGGGAAGAAGAGAAGGAAGACGGAGAAGAAGAGAAGGAAAAAGAAGAGAAGAAGAAGAAAAAGAAGAGAAGAAGAAGAAAAAAAAAGAGGAGTAAGACTGAAAAAAAAAAGAGAGAATAAAACAGTGAAAACACTAAACAGTGAAAATCCAGTGAAAAAGAGATAAAAAAGGGGAAGAAGAGGAGGAAGACAGAGAATAAGAGGAAAACTGAAAAAAAAATAGTGAAAATGTTTTATGAGCACAGTAATGGAGTACAGTAAAGAAGAAGAAGAAGAAGAAGAAGAAGAAGAAGAACAAACCGTTGCTGCTGCAGCTGCTGCTGCAACATCTTTTATTAGCATAGTAAAAAGAAGAAGAAGAGAAGATGGAAGAAAGGAGGAGGAAGGAGAGAGAAGTACCATCGCTGAAGCTGCTGTACGCCTGCTGGAGCTGCTGGAAATCTAACCGGTTTTACTGCTAGTAGCCACGTGATACGGTAAATTAAAACGGGATGGGGACGGGACTATTAGCATTTTCCTTTTTGAATTATTTCAAATTTTCAAGCACACAATCCAAGATACCCAACATGTCATCTAATTTATAATGTGGAATCTATTTTATCAATATTCAATAAAACTCCAATACACACACACACACACACACACACTAAAATGAGTTTAAACACACTAAGTGCCTTATGGAAAATGCTGCTACTCTCGTCCCCTACTCTCGTATTATTTCCCGTGTGATGTGTACGGCCTCCTTTTATATTTATTGTTGCTGACAGAGGAGCACATAAAAAGCTATAAGAGAGGGTTGGCAGTTGAAATCTCTGCATTTCTCTCTTTCCCATTATCTACTGTTGTTGCCGCCAGAGCTGCTGCTATTGGAGATGTGCCATGAGGTGAGCTCTCTCCTTTTCCCCTGTCTTCTTCTTCCTCCTCCTCATTCTTCTTCTTCTTCCTTCTTATTTATTGTATTACAGTGTGATGATGAGTGTTTCTTTGATGTATTCGTAGGGCGCGACCTCAACCGTTGATCTTTTGAGGTCTCCGAAATAGTTTCCCATTGTTGAGGTGATCAAGTTCTGAAAATAGAGGACTAGTAAGATCAAAGGAAGCAGAGAAAGATAAAATTTTCGAGAAAAAAACAAAAATTAAGCAAAAAAATGTTGTTCCCAAAGAAAATGAGTGAAAAAAAAAATCAAATCTTTTTAGTTGCTTAGGTTCTGTTTGGTTGTTGAGAAAACAAAAATTAAGAGAGAAAGAAAGCAAGCAAGTTTGTTCTTTTTAGGTGCAGCAGCAGTAACAACCATGGTGTAGCGTGCAGCAGCAGCCATGGTGTTTTCTTTATGCTGCCGGTTGGTTCTTCTTCTTCCTTATTCTTCTTCTTTTTTTTACTGTGCTCGTAAAACATTTTCATTGTTTTTTTTTTTTTTTTTCAGTATTCATCTTCTTCCTCTTCTTTCTCTCTCTTTTCTCTCTTTTTCACTGGGTTTTCACTGTTTTAGTGTTTCCACTATTTTATTCTTTTTTTTTCCAGTCTTCCTCTTCTTCTTCT
>JAESVK010000727.1:1286539-1305762 GCA_017140935.1 Hamamelis virginiana | reverse complement strand
ATACTCACCTTCTCATTCAAATGGGTCGTGGATCCCACATGCCCACAAAGGTATTTTCAAGCTTTGGATTTTTTTCTCCTTATGTTATACTTGAATTCAGTTTATTGCTCTTGTTGTTAATCAAATGTTCGACAGAGAATAAGGTACTGAGTAGATATTTATACATGTAATGTCAAGTTTCTTGATGGTTTGTTTGTTTTAAATTTAAATTTGTTAAGTTATGCCACTTTGAGAGAAACTTGTGTGGATGTAATTATGAAATTTAAGGCTGAAGTTAAAGAGTATCTAGAAACCTCTGGGAATTTTTTTCTCCTATAACTATAAGGGTGAAGTTTATGTAGATTGATAGGTAAATGAAAGAGAGATTGATAGGGAAACATTTTAGAATCTTAGAATGACTATAGAAGAACTTTTAGGTTTTGTTGATAGGTCTGAGATTGAAGTGGACTGGTTTATTAAGGCGTAAAATGGAGAAATAAATGCAGGAGGAAAAAGATTACCTTCAAGTTTGATGGTAAATATCTCCTAGGAGTCTTAACTGAGAGGTTATTATTAGAGTTTCACTGTTGACAGAGCAAATACTCACCAAGGAAAGTTTTATGCGTGACTCTGAGTAGACATAAAAGTAGCTATAGCAGAGGTGAATTTACAAACTCTAGGATGATTATCCTGCACTATTGTATCATATTTTAGACTCAAACTTGAAATTCAACAATCCTAACAAAGACTTATAGTTGTGTTTAAGAATGTCAATCAAAGTTGACCTCTTGCACATCCTTCATGCTGCAATTTTTGAGGCCGTGGAAATGCCAACCCCTGTCATTCTTGATGCTGTCTCCGAGATGCTCATCGAGTACTTTTAAGTATTTTTCCCAAAATCAACATTTTCTTTCTCATGGTATGGTGAACTTTTTATTGGGAGAATTCTGCCGTCTGGTTGGGTGGAAGCTTATTATGGAACCCTGGAGAAGGAGGAGCAGGTGCTCTTATTTGAAATGCTACTGGAAATTGAATCCAGGGATAGACTTCTCATCTGGACTGGTATACTAACATGAAAGCTGAACTATAGGCAATATGATTGGGGTTTAAAAGAGCTTGGGAGCTTGGAGTTTGCCAACTCTTAGTGGAGACGGACTATCAAGTGTCGGGCCATTTTCTTAGAGAAGCTGAGACCCAGACTCATCCTAATGGAGCCCTCATTGAGGATTGTCAAGATCTTATTCCTTGCTGATGGATCTCTTACCTGATCTTAATTTGAACATCTTGTGGGTTGCTCTCTTTAGGCTGTCTGTGTCCTTATCTCCCCCCACCGCAACCTGCACCCTGCCCCAAAGGAAAAGGAAAAAAGATGTGGGCTCATTGAGCCAGTTGTAAAGGAAATCTCTTGTCTCACCTTCAGTATGGCGCAGATTAATTACTGCTGTATTGTACATGTTTTTTTTTATATATAAAAAAAAAATCAAATCACTCTTCCCCCACCCCAATACCCACAATACATGCACATAGACAATATAAATATATAGTTATATATACATATATCTTTCGATGCAAATGTGTACTCCTTAACTGTATTTCATATTTTTAATGCTAGTGGTAGCTAATGTGGTGTTGGTAAGTTTTATGGGTGTTTCATTGTTTGAGTTGATACTTGGTCTCTTGCATTTGGCAAATTTGCTGTCTAGAGTTTTGTTCAACCACCCTTATCAAATGTTTCTTTCAAGGAGATTGGCTTTTACTTCAATGGATGTTTTCCAAATTAAATATGATGCTTCTTTTTATTTGAAAAAGAATTCTTTCTTTTGTTTTATAAGTTGTCCCACTAATACTTAAATCAAGTTTCATTTCAATGCAGTCTACAGGAGAAGATGGGTCTCTGGCTGTAGACTACTTTACTTTTTCGTCGAGCATTGCCGATCATCTGAGATCAGCATCTCTTGTGATTAGTCATGCAGGTAACCTCGATCTTGATTCCCCCTGGTGACTGGCTAGACATTGTTGCCATGTTTTGCAAAGGTTTATCAATTGGGATTTTCTCCAATCATCTGGGCTCAATTTGGGAATCGCTGGTTCAAAATTTTCTATCCAATGCCACACCAGTTGCTAAGCTTATAAACAGGTTTCTAGCTTTCCCAGATGATTGATGATTTGACGAAACTGTAAGAATTTTATTTCTTCCAATTGATATATATTCAAAGTATACACTAGGGAAATATTTTCTCTGAGGCATGAGCATTGTTCTAGGGCATTTTTGTAGTGTTTTCTTGCATTGATTTTTTGTACAAATTCATTGTCAAGAATAAGAAAAATACGTCCCGGGCCGGGTCTCAACCCCGCATGAGAAAGACGGTTATTTGGACCGTTAAATTGGCATTCTGTGTAGTATTTTTCTTATTGGGTAGGTTGGTGGGTTTAAGGAAGCATGTATTGGGCTTTCAAAATGGCAACTACAACTTGTAATGCCAGACAAACTAGACCCTGAATTAAAATGGGCTCATTCGAACGAGTTAGCCCAATTTTACCAGCTCTATCTAACAGAAAACTTAGCTCTGCAAGAAACTAGCTTGAAACATTTACATTTCCTTACACCCATTATTGACCTAGTTCTCAATATTGGTCCTAAAGAGCTTTCAATGTGAGCTGTAATTGTGTCGATTGGGCTACGACAGTGAACATTGCTAGACATAGTACTAAGCCTTTTTGAATTGGGGGTCCAGAAAATAGCAACTGGACCTGCCAGGCTGTTACAGTTTGAATATGTAATGGTTGTCAAACAGGTTGGATGATTGATCGATCGTTGGTAAGATAATTATTGATTGATACGACACCGGATCATTTGTTTTAAGGTAAGTCTGGATCACGTGCTACACAATTGGGCCGCCATAAAAAACTGAAAGAGAAACTTCTAATCTGCATGAGACTGTACAGTTTTGTTCTCAGTTTTTGGACTTGGGCCCTACTCTTGTATTTATTTCATGTGCGTACATAGAAGACCACACGACTTGCATGACCCACAGATAAGCCCCTCTCTCTCTCACTCTCCTTCCCTCTCTCTTTCTCTCTCTGTTCTCTCTCTCTCACAGAAAGAGAGAGAACAGAGAGAGAGAGATGTGAGAGAGAGAGGCCCAGCCCACGTGGATTCTGATATTGTGATATTCAAGGGATTAGGACCACACAATGGTGAAAAGTAAATAATAAAAAAGGGTGGATCTCTTGGTACTTTGATCTTCAATGGGATCTAGGAGGACTGTACGGTGAATCAATTTGGGTTTGGTTCAAAATTGTTGCAGTAAAATGTTCATTTAAACTCACAAGATAAATGAGTTAAGTTTAAATTTATTTTTGAATTCTGCAATATCTTGAATCAAGCTTAGGTAGAATAAGATTTAGCTTTAAATAATTAAAATTAGGAGAAATTACAGTTTGATCCGCTGTATTATTGATCACGACAGTCAGCATAATGTCCATTAATAATTGTGGGATGCATATTTTGAAAAATCAATCGTGGGATTAGATACTCTTGTTATGGATGTCACGTTTGCCAAAAATCACAGTGATCCGATGTCAGCAACTTAAAATACAGACTGTGAAAATTTCTAACCGCTGAAAATTGTCAGCAACTCAAAATTGTCACAGTTTTTTTCAAAGACATATTTGAGAAACCGACTGTTGGGTCACTCTGATTTTTGGCATGTGTGACATACATATGAATAGTATCTAATCCAATGGTTAATTTTTAGAATATGCATCCCACAATTATCTATGAGCAAAAGTCATGTGCAGTTAAAAATATTTCTCTCTCTGTGTATGTATATATATAGGGTCAGGTTCCCTCTACAAATAGTTTTTACTTCTAATTTGACACGCGGTTTGCAAAACTCAACGTAGAATAGATTTTTTTAAAAACCGACTGTTGGATTAGATATTTTATTTATACACATCATATATACAAAGAATCGCATTCATTCAACTGCTACTTTTTAAAAAATATCGCAGTTTTAAAATAAACTGTTTAAAATTGTCACAATTGATTTTTTGAAAAATCAACCATTAGATCAATGTGAGAGAGAAAAAGAGAGGAGGTTTCTAAATGGGTTAAATTTACCGCATATGTTGTGTGTGTGAAAGAGTAAAGGAGGTTTCTAAATGGGTTAAATCTTACCCCATATGTTGGGCGGGTACTAAGTAGGACTGACCTCAACTAGCAGTAAGCTGTGTTGTTGCAGACTAAAAGAAATTATGGCTGTTAGGTCTAGAAAGAACAATAACAAGACATACAATTGCAGAACAATAACAGAATAATCACACTGTGAAGCTCACATCTATCTATTGGTTTAGTTAGCTGAGAATTAAACATTATGAAGCAGAAGTCTCAGTTTTGATTCCTGGAGGTGTTATTCTTTTTTCTTTTTTTGTTTTTGGTTAAAAAATAGAAGGTTATCTTTTTCTCAAATTTCTAATTCTAATAAATGAATTCCAATGCACTTTTATGTCCACAAACATAAGATTTCTCCCTTTAAAGAAGCAAAGATACCAACTAGTGTTGTTCGTAATAGTTAGACGGGAGAATCTAATAATTGGGAACTTCGCATCACATTAAAACATGTCATGTCATGTCCTTCGAAGCTCTATTTATTACATATGCGTGGAGAGAGAGAGAGAGAGAGAGAGAGAGAGAGAGAGATTCAAATTTAAGCTTTATTTTGGAAAGTTTTGAATTTCTTACTAATCACTTCAATAGTAGAAATCCTAAATTTATTTTTAATGACATGGTTCTAATCCTGTTATTGTGCTCATGTGTTACACATTTAGGGAGCTTTTCACAATCTAGCATGAGGTGATATAGTAAGAATTAAGCTCCCATGTTGCCATACAACAATTTCTGATTAAATATATGGAACATAATTAAATTTATTTATTTTTATAAAATAAAATTTTATCAATGTATTGTGATCTAATTTTGGAATTTCCTCGAATTTCTTAAGAGCATGCTCTTAAACAAACTAAGATTAGTTACCCAAATAATGAACATAAACTTTGATTCAAAGGTTCATATTTTTCTCTTTATGCGATAAGGTTTTAGAACCATACCAATATATATATATATATATATATATATATATATATATATATATAGAGAGAGAGAGAGAGAGAGAGAGAGAGATTTCCTAAATTAGTGGGAAAAAAAAGTAAAAAGACAAAAAAATAAAAATTCTAGAGTCAACCCCACCAGCTGTAAGACAAAAAGCAGACAGGCTGGTAACACTTACAAACAATGAAAAAAAAAATTCTTATCTATTTTGGACTTTAATCCACTCAACTTTTGACACGTGTCAAGCTCATATGATCTTGAGCATTTTTTGTTTTACACTATTTTAAAATTTAAAGGCCCATGAGATGACTCTCCAATGATTCATTCCTTTTTTCCATGAAATCTATGCATTGATTGATTTTGATAATAATCGGTTAGTTTTTGCTGACTTAGGTAAATGCAGTAAACACTTAAATGACCGTTAAATCTCAGCTATTTAAATAATAATCTAGACATTTACTGATTTTGGCTAAGTTAGTATCTGTTGATTAGATCATAACTCTATATATTGGTAATTAAAATTTGTTGACATGGCTAACCTAGTATATATCTACCCTATGCTGATTGGCCATGAGCCCATGACACTCCATTTTTTAAACACTCAAACTTATGACATGAGCTTGGTTAAAAAGTCCAACCTAACTCCACTTATCCTAACCCAAATCGAATCTAGTACAGTGAGTCACATGGCTCTAGGACCAACCTACTGTATATGTGGACAAGCTGGAGATTGAAAAACGAAGAAAAATAATTTTTTTTTTTTTTTTTTTTTTTTTTAATTTCCCATAAAAAAAAATGTGTTTCAATATTTTTTTGGTTTAGAGGCATAAATCTTCAAATTTATAAAAAAATTAAATTTCAGATATAAAAATACACCGATACCCATTCATTAATGTTAAAAGAGATTTTGGGTAGAAATAAGTTTTCACCGCTTAAGGAAAAAAAAGGGTTAGAACTTGAGAGCATAGCATCTTATCTTGTAAAGACATTTGTTACCCTTTTAACGTACTATTATAGAATTATTAGATACTAACTTTTTTAGATCAATTGCGCGCAAATTATTTTTTTTATTTTTTTTCTTTTGATACCAACTTCGCACGTACTCTTTAGGACTTGGGAATCGACTTGGGAGTCAAGATTCGAACTCTAACCTTAGTTTTTGTAAAAGAAAAAGAGAAACCATGACAGCTATGAGGCTAGTCGCTAGACTGCAGATTGATAATTAACTAATTATTAATTTGTGTGTGGGTAGATATGTATAATGATGCAAAAGCTTCCAAATTTTTCTCCATAGATAGACAAAGACAATGCCTTAGATGATACAAAAGAAGGGACGAATGAAGTACAGATGACCCATTCGAGAGAGAGAGAGAGACAGAGAGAGTCATGTGGCCTATGGCCATACCAGGCAGAGAAGGGTAACACACTAACACAATATATGATAAATTCCAGTCTCTCATCTTACCAAATTAAGCCATCTCTCTCTCTCTCTCTCTCTCCCTCCTTTTTGACCAATTCTACAGGGTTGCATTTCTCTTCGTGCCCATGGAAATGAACACCACTGTTGCTCCTGCAAGCCCACTTGGTTATACTGCAAACAACCATTCCCATAATCACCATCACTCAGAGTCTCAACCCCATAACCCCCATTACCATGCCATTCTCTCCTCCACTTCCATTCTTATAATCATCCTAGCCACCCTCTTAATTATCCTATTTCTTTCCATATTTCTAATTATAGTAATGCTCCGAAGAATCAAATCCACAAAAAACAATCGCAGCAGCAACAGCAACAGCAGCAGCAACACCACAATCAGCAAGTTCATTTCTCATAGCATTGTAGACCTCAATTCTAGCCCTGGTATAACAACTTCAAATTTTTACTAGAATATTGTTGGGTTTTTTTTTTTTTTTTCTTTTCTTTTCTTTTCAATTAATGTTTCTTGGTCATATATATATGTACATATTTTGATGTGGGTATGTTTGAAAATGGGGCAGATGTGAAGAGTAGGTGTTTGTATGGACCCAATCTGGGCTGTGCACCACCAAGTAGATTTAAAGGAGTGCAAGTTTTTACCTACAAGGAGCTTGAAAGGGCCACAAATAAATTTAGTGAAGAAAATGTGATTGGGAATGGAGGATTTGGAGTGGTTTATAGAGGGATGCTGGATGACGGAAGTGTGGCAGCAATTAAGAAGTTGCAAAGGGAAGGAAAGCAAATGGAGCGTGCTTTCAGGATAGAGGTGAGATTTTGAGTTCATTTACTAGTTTCTATTAATTTGCTCTGTTTTCTTTTAGTTGTTTCTTTGTTGTTTTGTCCATTTTATTTTCTTCTTCCAAACATTGCAGGAAACTTCTAATTTTATTTTCATTAGAGAAAACTATTTGTTTGTAAATAAAATTCCACATAGTGTAGCTTCTTGGCGATTGTGTGTGTGTGTGTGTGTGTGTGTGTGAGAGAGAGAGAGAGAGAGAGAGAGAGAGAGAGGGTTTAAGTCAACACTCTAAACATAACATTAATCCAACCCTTAAAAGTGAAATAAAAAGACATTGAAAGGCAAGAACTAGACTTTAGCATATTAATATAATGACTCTCAAATCTAGGCTGGTTATAAAGTCTCTCTCTCTCTCTCTCTCTCTCTCTCACACACACACACGCGCGCGCGCACGCACACACACAAACACACACACATCCACATCCACACACCACTCTTTATCTATCTACTTGGCATTCTTATGTACCTGCATTTATGAATTCTATGCAACCTTGCACATGGGTGCAAGACAATACTAGCATTAAACCTTCTATTTTTTGTTATCATTTCTTGCAGGTGGATCTTCTAAGCCGCTTACACTGTCCTTACTTAGTAGAGCTGCTAGGCTATTGTGCAGACCAACACCACAGGCTCCTATTATTTGAATACATGTCCAATGGTACTCTCCAACACCATCTGCACCCTTCTCACAATCAACACCAGCCTTTGAATTGGGGAACCCGACTGAGAATAGCCCTCGATTGTGCTAGAGCTCTCGAGTTCCTCCATGAGCATGCAATCCCCTCTGTTATACACCGTGATTTTAAATGCAGCAATATTCTACTAGATCAAAATTTCAGAGCCAAAATATCGGATTTTGGTTTGGCCAAGACTGGTTCGGACAAGATCAATGGTCAGGTTTCAACTCGTGTTTTAGGGACCACTGGATATCTTGCACCGGAGTGAGTGCTCCATTATCTGTCCTGTATCTTTCATAACCATACCATATAAAAACTGCAGCATTAGACAAGCATGCACATGGGTAGACTAAGGTCCCCATTTAGGCAGACTGTCATTTTCTTTGTCTTTATGGGCTGTTTGGGATTCCAAAAATCATGCCCTTAAAGGGTGGTCACATTTTCATTTTGAATGTCTTTCCATTGACAATTCCTAGAGCAATTGGTTTGAAGTTGCATACCACCTTATTCATAAGTTTCCAAACAGCCCCTTAGGTCTAAACAATCTTCAAAATTAAATAGATGACAATGCATTAGCTAAAGTTAACCATCTGTAGTGACCTTTATAAAATTTTATTTCTATATATTTTCATAATGCAGGTATGCTTCAACGGGTAAGCTTACTACGAAATCAGATGTATACAGCTATGGCGTGGTTCTTCTTGAGCTCCTAACAGGCCGTGTGCCAGTTGATACCAAGCGGCCTCCTGGAGAACATGTCCTTGTCTCGTGGGTTAGTAACAGAAATCCTACATTTATCCTCTCAAAATTTTCTAAGTATCATGTTATTCAGTTATGTTTGAAACAAATGACAAAAGATATACAAAACTAAACTCCTCAAACATTGAAACTTTCTCTATGATTACAATTGGAGAACTATCTAAAATGGTATCTAAAAGCCAGCACAATCAATTTCTGCCACAAACCATGGAAACTACCCTATTTCCATATAATGCATAAAATGCCCTGCACCAAGACAAAAACTTCCTATGAACTAGATTTAGTCCCTCTAATCCTCTGCTCCCCAGAAATGGCCAGAGTTTAAAACTACTAAGCTGTTGTTTATTCTTTCCCATAATGTTAGGCTCTTCCAAGGTTGACTAACAGAGAGAAAGTAATGCAAATGGTTGACCCAACTCTGCGTGGCCAGTATTCAAAGAAAGATCTAATTCAGGTCAGCTTGGCTTTCTATCATCAGTGACATCATTATTAATGTTAAAATACCGATTGACTATTTTTATTTTTTTTCTCACTATATTGGTTCTGTAGATAGCTGCTATAGCAGCCGTGTGCGTGCAAGCAGAAGCAGATTACCGGCCTCTAATGACAGATGTTGTGCAGTCACTAATCCCACTAGTTAAAAACCTCTCTACCACTAATTCCTCTGCTTCCTCCAGATTTCATAATTTAGGTCCTGGGTGTTAGCTAGGGGTTGTTTGGAAACTGCAAAATCAATATATGCAAATAAACCTATGCCAGTTCATCCTGTGGGACACCACTAAAAAGCATTTAACATCTTCACATCTTTTCAGACTAGTGATTTAGATGAAATTCATAGTTGGCTAGCCTAATTTTTTGATTTCTTGAAACCCATGAGTGCATTTTGTATAAATATAGCAGCAATAGCAACGGCCATTGCTTTCAGTTCCCAGAGCATTCACTAGAGCCTATACAATGAAAAGAGTAGCAAAATGCAACAGAGCGTGCGAGCGCAAAGCCATACCTGAAAGTCAATCAAAAGTCATCTCGGTAACTTGGGCCTGGTATTTAGCCTGTGATTATCCTATGTAAGCTAGCATTTTAGCAATAAAAAATCCTGCAGAACAATTTAGATACATTTAAAAAACTAATGAATGCTCTATTGCTTGCTTTTATCAAGATTTTAGTGCAGTGAACAAAATAATGGTAGTAATTTGATCACAGCGTCAATAATTAATGTCAATATGAACGGACAAAGTTCAAAACTGATCCAGACTCATGTCTCATTGGGCATGGCAATCATCATGTATAACAGTGGAATGCACAAATTAATCATCTATGATGAAACCATTACAGAAAAAGGGACCCGTTAATTCAAATGGTTGTGAAAATGAAACTACTTCAATTTATGGAATTCTAAAAATGATCATATAAATGCAGTTAAATAGTATAATTTTCAATGGTATGAAAAACAAAAGGGTCTCATTTCCAATTTCAAGAAAGGTGTGAAAGTAGCTTAAGAATAAATGAATGAATGATTTCAAGCTTGTGTGGATTGTAAATATATTATTACTTGAACAAAGGGAATGTTGCTGCCTAGGATTTCTTGTTGGTGGTTTTGTTTAATTTCAATTTTTTTTAAAGCTTGGGGTAAGGTGAATGGTAGAGTGAAAACATGAGTAAATAAAGAATACAGAATTTTATTTTGTCATGTCCATAACTACATCCATGGCCAAACATGACAAAAAAATATCTTCTGCATGAAGATCATGTAGCACCAGAAAACATAGAAATATATCTACAACCCAGGAACTAACATTAAAACCCAACCAAAAGCAGACTACAAACCCAGTTTTACTCTTGTCCAGACTAAAACTGGAATACAAAAGTTCTAACAAGCACCAGAAACCAAGCAATTTCTATTATAAGGCAAAACTACTCAGTGTAACATTTTTTCTGCAGAGCATGAAGGGGCTGCATTAGATAACTGATAGAACTTCAGACAAGAACATTAGAGATACTCAATAACTCAATTTTCATCTTTGTTGTTTAGGGATGTTATTTATCTATGAAGAAAAATAAAAGTGATGGGTCAATTGATGTGCCAGGATAATATCATACAAATGATGCATCAAATAAGAACTTTATATTACATTATAATGGCTGATTGAACCCCATTAAAGCCCCTAGAGCAATGATGTCATAAATCTTGGCCAGGAAAAAAAGAGAAAATAAAAGAAAAGAAAAACTAAAGGCAGGCATAAAACAACATGCTGTTATTGCAATAAGAATTCTTCCTGCATTTGATGAAAGAGACCTCGCAATCAGGATCTAATCAACTAGGGATTACAGATCAGATGGCTATGATTGCAGTTATCCACTGGCTCAAAAGCCAAAACTAAAACCCAGAGAACATCATGGGCGAAGCCTGCACAATTGTAAAAACCTCTTCCATGTTCCATTTCCTTAAGCATGAACATGGACAATTATTTCATCCCATCCAGGTGGATATACTCCTTAAAAAAGAAAAAAAAAAGACTATAGCAGGTGCATGAGCAAGACAAATAAATATGTTGGCCCAAATGTGAAAGAAATTTACAATTTTGACAGACAGTTGCACAAGACAAATTACAAATCTACCATAAATAAGTGTGTGCCTCATGATTGTCTTTCTTTTTGTTCATAAGCTGTTAGAAGACAACAAAAGTGGGAATCTTCAACAAAAAATGCTGGCAAGGAGAAGACAAAGAGGGTGAATTCAGAAGCTACAAACCTAAAATTCATGTAGAATGGTTAGGAGCCAACTGCATGCTGGTAAAGAAAAGACATACACTGCTAAAAGATCAAGATCAATAAGAACAGAAAGGTCTGAAACTAAGGAAGCTCAATTATAACACTAAAGGACATGGCTGAACATGTAGAAGTACTGCCCAATATGAATGGTATAGACACATTTTACTTGCTCTAGTACAGTCTAGGAACCATTCAATTTCCAACCCCAGTATTTCTATTATTTCTATAAGAAAGAGAAATTTTGTCGTCTAAATTTTTCTTGTTGGTTTTTTCTATTGAATTTTAATTTACTTTTAATGGGGAAACACAATGTTAGGGCTGATGGCACAATGAAAACAAGAGTAACAAGTTAAGAAAGAAACATGCAAAGAACATGAGATTATTTGGTTCATCCTGTCAGTGACTATGCCCATGGGCAAAGACCATCAAAGATAGCTTTGACTATGAGGATTAGATAATACAATAGGCATATAGATTAAATCCGAAAACTAGGACTTAAATCTCGAACCTAACCGAAAGTTTACAACAAAACCCAGTATTGCTGTATTGCTGTTAGTCCAACCCAAAGACACGACATACAAAAGTTCCGCCCTTGAAAACCGAGTCACATTTTAACAAGGAAAAACTACCCCTAGAAATAGTTTCTCTCTGGAGCCTAAAGGAACTATAATTGATATTTAATTGAAATTATATGAATGTAGAAAATGCCAATTCGCATCTTCGTTGTTTAAAGGAGAGATAATCTTGAGGAGGCAAATTAATGGGAGAAGATGACATCAGACACATGTTGTAGTATAAAAGAACAAATTCTTAGGCAGGGAACATGATATCTTTTCCTATTCTGGTGTAGATATTTCTTTGAAAAAGAAAACGACATAGCATGTATTAAAGCAAGAAAAAGAAACATGCTAGTACAAAATATAAAAAAAAAAAAACAAAAAGAAAAATCCTGGAAATTAGGACATATTTGTATGAGGAGAGATTGGGAATCTTGCTTGAATAAGTGAATGCCATGTGATTGTCTTTCTATTTTTCCTTAGCTGTTTGAAGACATCAAAAGTGAGAATCATAATGCCCATGAGGCTCACAGGAAGAGACAAAGATGCTTAGTGGAATAATTCAGAGGCTACAGACCTGTTTTTCATGTCAAGATGGCTGGGAGCTGAATGCATGTCAGTGAATAAGAGAGAAACTGTTAAAAGGTAAAGAACAGAATATAAAGTTCAAGAAATTTTGAAATGGCATGACATAAAAAGGACATCTAAATTTTGCTTGAGATTTTGTTCTCATTTAAAATTTGGGTTTGTAGATATTTTACTTCATAATCATCTCAATCGCTATCCAACCCTGCCCCAAGTATTGGTCATAATGTACATCTATGGACAAATATGACAGGTATAACACAAGATGCACTAAAGAAGCATAATATTGAAACATTCAAAAAGCAAAATGGAAAGAACAAAGCCATCTCAGTTGAACTTGGTGCATATGGAAATACGCATACATAATTTACTTGAAAGAATATGTACAGTGTAAAGTGTTGATCATGTGCAGGTCCATGCTAAATCAAAACCCTGGATCTGGAAAGTACAGTGATGGATTGAAGATAGCTCAAATATGTTCACAACATGAAAGTAGAATTATCACTGGTCTCTCACCATTCAAACTTCAAAGCAAATGTCAAGAGGATGCCACCATACTACGTTCTTTCTGGCTCTTGGTGATGGCTTGTGACTGATTTATCTTCATTCTTCAACTGCTTCTAGTCTCTTTCTCCTTGGACAAGGTTGGAGTATCACAAATTTTTTTCTTTGAGTGGACCCAATCCATAATCTAAAGCTCCAAACTGCAAACATGCAGAAAGAACACTCACCATAATTGCAAAGTTTGGTTCCAGATTCAACAATGGCATCTCTTGGAACAAAGCCAAAGCTTCCTTCCAGAGCATATCAAAAGATCATCACAATTCACAATACGATTCCTGGAGGCATTCAGATAAATACCCAATTTGCTCCATCTAGACAAACTAAACTCCCCAAGCCCACCAAGGGGGCTGTTCCAAGAAACCTCATTCCTTTCAGGCATTCTTGTAAACTTGTTGAGAGCCTCAATTATATCACCATTTCTAAAACACCCATTAATCGTAGAGTTCCATGAAACAACACAAGTTCATCATTGTTTTACGTTAATAATGCAGCATAATTCGATGACTAACCGGACAATTGCATCTGTTTCCAAGAAATTTTTTATCATCGTGGTCCGTGGAATGAAATAAACAACCAAAATCATGCAATGCAAGTCTAACAAGCTTTATTGGAGCAAGATAGAGTGTCAGGTTGATGAGCATGTGCGAGGCCTTTGATTGCATTGTTGAAGAAAACAACTGAGGAAGGTGTTCAGACTTGGAAAACGTAGAAAAGAGAGTGTTATATATATTGCCATATTGATTTAGAGCAGAGAAGGAAATAACAGATTGACAAGAGGATGTTGGGTGCATTGGAGAAGCCAGTGATAATGAGTTGTGTATGAGCCTGTTCAAATTCTTGCATTGATGTACTCCTGTGGAAGATGAAGGTGGATATATTGGTTTGAAAACAACCATTGTTATTTATAATTGAGAGAGATTTGAATTCTGTCTATCTCAACGGCTAGTTGAGCTAAAAAATGGCAGGAAAGCTCAAAGGTCAACTTTCTACTAAAATCTCCTTTATTTAGCTTTAATTCACTGTCCTTGATACAAACTTTCATACAAAAGGAACAGCTTAATCTAAACAACTTTGTATTTATTGGAGTCTTGGCAAGGCTTTCCCTGCCTTCCCCTCTCGATCTCTTGGGGTTCAAGTCCAGCAATTAATTTACAAATTACACCAGACAATTTCTAATCCCTACAAACAAACGTCAGGGGCAAGGAATCGGGTAAACATTTTTAACCTAGAAAGCCACCTGATATCAAAAAAATACATTACACGTTTAACATGAGGATTAGTTCAAAGTTCTTTCCTATGACAAGGGTAGCTTTGGCACTATCTTTTCTCTTCCCAGTAACATTAAAATACATGAAAAACTTCCAAGCATTTCCATCTAATCAGGCCCTCATGTTTGTGGTTAGATTTTAAGGTCGAAAATTGTTAGATCAACTGGCAGTCGCTTTACTCGAACTCTTATTTTCATCTTTCGCTTCCAGGGCACTAGTAGTTCCTTCACCTTTCTTCACTGGAGATTTATTGTTCTTTTTACCAACTTTATCTGCATACTTTGAAAAAACAGCGGACAGGGCTGATTTAACAGTCAATTCAGGTTCTTCCTTCTTGCGTTTGTTTGCATCTCCTTCTTCCTTCTCAACTTCCAGCCCTTCGTTTGCAGAGGAAGGTTCTTCATTGTTCTGGACAGGAGTTTCTGGAACAGCAGGGCGGCTGGAAACGACACGCTTGAATGGTTCATGAAATGCGTCATATAAACGTTTCACCTGATCCATCAAAGGAGCAGAGACAATGGATTAGCAATATGCAGAAACATACAATCATCTTCACAAATATAGAAGAATAACTCTTCACCGTATTTAGACAACTATACACATAATGCACACAAAATTGAAATAAAATGTGAACCCTTCATTTAATGCATGCCACTGGGAACTTTTTGTTCAGAAACTAAAGTTAACAGCCAGCAAATCCATTTGTTTAATGAACTTCCCCAAGTCTGTCACAACTCACAAGCCTCATTCAACAATTACAAATATGCACTCCATTACATATAATAGGCCTGTGAGTAAATAAAAAAAGTATGCTCCCCAAATTGAAATAATTAAATGGACAATTCATGAATAAGTAGTGACCACTTTGGAAAAGTACCTTGCGCTCCCCTATGCCAGGGCAACGAGCTAGATCTTCCATGGATGCATCCATGATATGAGAAAGAGACTGCAACATGAAAATCAGTTCAAGAAGAACAAATACTAAATGTATAAAGCCGCCAATTATGAATCTCTAGGTTGAAATCAGTAGGCATACCCCAAATGTCGAACCAAGGGTGACTACATCTGTCTTGTTAATGTGTCGAACTGTTGTGAGGGCATGAGTTAGCTATAGTCAAAGGAAGAATGTGATTAGAACACTAGTTAGCTACATGCAAAGGGAAGTTAGTTTCAGTCCAATGAAATCAAATGTAGCAAACTAAAAAAACAAATCCTAAAAATTTCACAATTTAGAAAGGATAATAATAACTTTAAGCCCCTAAACATGATCGTAAGACTCATCTCAATAAACATAACTGATTACTAGGCCAAAAACTTCAACAATTTAGATACCCGTGATAAATAGTCTGTATCCATTTGGCCTTGAATAAGGTCTGCCGGCTTGTTTTCATAAACTTTAATAGTCTCCAAGTACCGACCACATTCCTCCAAACTAGAACAAAAGAACAACGGAAAAAATAAATAAATAAAAAAAATTCTATCATTTCTATTGAGAGAGTTGGTCATGTGAACACATGAAATGTAATAATAGCCACGAAAGCATAAACTCCTAAGATGTTGTGTAAATATATATAATCTTTTTAGGTTGGAGATCACCAAATATACACACACACACACACACACTTGAAAAGAATACAAACACACAATAGCAAATAATACATTACGTAACAGATAATGGTTTAGCATAAATCTATCATTTGCACTTGAAATAAATAAAAATAGAGTGTACCTCCAACCACATAAAAGGGTGCAATCATGCAGCAGAGCTGTTCTTGTAACTTCAAGTAAAGGCTTAACTACATCCTCCTGAAAACAAAAAGAACAATGAGAAATCATACTCTATTTGATCTGAAAAAAAAAGTCACAATTAATTGTCCACATGGGCTATAGAATCTATCTAGAAACCCAAATTGGAATATCATAAGGAAAATGCTACTCAAGGCATGGAAAAAGATCAATAATCATTGTGGCTTACCACATCAACATGGCACAAAATAACACGAAGTTTGAAGTTCTTCTGCAATTCCCTTATACGGAAATATAGGTAGTCCGGATGAAGTAGATGATACCGAAGACTGCATCAAATAATTAACTTAACACAAATTAAAATATGAGAGAGGGCATCTGATACAACATGTGACATTCAAATTCAACAGCACTTCGATAGCTAGACTGAAAAAGACCACATCAACATTTTAAATATATCGCTTGTCTAACAGTTATCCGAACTACATCCAAAATAAAAAATCTCTCTAAATGTTAATTCTAAATGAGTTCTTCAAATATCCCCACCCCCCACATCCCCCCTGCGAAAAAAAAAAAAAAGGAAAAAGAAAAAAGAAAGAAATCCTCAATGATAAATTATCAAAAAGTATAACTATAGATCTGTTTCTCAACTTTCTTAAAAGACTGAGAAGTTAAACAATTGTATAAATATCTAGCTCCACTCCATCGAAGGAGAGATTGGCGTTTGGTGTAGCTTTTGGGAAGCTCCAAATGGGCTTCCTAGCCTTAAAAGTCATTTTGCATATATATATATATATATAATCTTCTAATGTATGTCATGTTTGCCAAAAATCACAGTGATCCAATGGTCGGTTTTTAAGATACAGACTGTTATCCAGTTGTTGCAGCATCCAATGGTAAATATTGTTAGAGTATTTCACGAACTGTATTTTGAAAACCGATTGTTGGATCACTGTAATTTTTGACTGGCATAACATACATAAGAAGATTATCTAATCCAACGGCTGTTTTTTCAAAATAACATCGACTGTGTGAGAAATGGTGAGTGGAACCCAAATTAATTAAAGGTCCGGACCTTAATGGATCAAGTTTATATATATATATATATATATAGAGAGAGAGAGAGAGAGAGAGAGAGAGAGAGAGAGATATCTGTGTGAGTGTGTGTGAGTTTGGTAAATTCTTCAAAATGAACTTCTATGAAAAATCAGTTACTTGAAAGTCCATTTGAGAGAAGTTAAAAAGGTTTGCTTTTGAAAACCCACGTTTGTAGGAAGCATAACTTCCACACTTTTGATACAAAAGGACTTCTAAAATATGATCATGCCAAACACTATTTTTTTTTTTCAAAATGACTTCTTAAAAAGTTCATCCTAAGAATCACTTCTTCACAAATGACTTCCTATTCTAGGAAGCTATACCGAACACTTCCCTAATACTAGTCAATCCAGGTGAAAATTAGACAGGTTCTCCCAATCTTGGCTACCTGGAGTACTGTTATAGGCATCCATATTAGCAAAAATCATAAAGAACTTCACACCAATTAGGCCTATTTTGGCCGAACCAATACAACCCCTATTATTTTCACTATTAACCAAGTCAATGAGTCATATAGAAATGCCTTCTACAATCTGGATGAAACAGACTAAAAGGACACAGCATCCAAGCATTCACTTTAAGCACACACATTCAACAATAGATATAACAGACGGTATGGAAGTTCAAACCTTAAATAGAGAGCACAGGAACCCTGCCCCAGCAAGTAGTCACAAACAACATCTGCAAAATTCCACCTGACATTCCTAATATGTTTGAGCAAGGGATTGCCCTTCTGCACAAAGAGTTCCAAAACATTGTATTTTCAGATAATAATCATTAAAAGCGCCGACGATAAATTGGTGCCATTCAATTTCCGTGAGGCGTCTAAATGCACAATAAATAAATCGATCATTCAAAGACATAATGGAATGAAAGTTACCTGTCTATGGCTGACAAGAATTGCATTGCTTCTCTGAGAAGTATGTGATGATGAAGACGAAGTAACAGCTGTGGCAGCAGCTGAAACAGACGAAGAAGAAGACGGAACCTCCAAATGACCAATTTGCCTTGATCAAACACCAAACCACACAAATCAAAAAATTATTAAAACCTTCAAAGACTAATTTGCGAAAAATTCATTTATTTTATCTCGACCCCTGTTTGGTTGGTGAGAAAATGTATGAAAAGGAAAGAAAACAAATATAGAATCTCATATAACTTCTTTTCTTCCCCCACTATTGTGTGCGTGTGTGTGTGTATTCATAATAACAAAAACAAGGAAATATACTCAAAATGTGGTTTTCTCTTCTTTTCCTCCGTTTCCTCTAAAAGCAAACAGAGGGTACACGTAAAGAATTTTCCTAATAACATTTTCCCTCGAAACAAACAGAAACCTTAAATTTTCCCATGATATCTCTACAGCAAAAAACACAACAAATAACGAAAAAAAAAAAAGGATCAACATAATACATAAATTTATATGGGTGTGTGCGAGTATACCTTGTAGCGGTGGTCTCGGGAGTTTGCGCGGAATGTGAAGAAGAAGAAGAAGGGGCGGGAGGAGGAGGAGGAGGTGAGTAGAATTCAGAGGTTTTGAGGAAAGAGAAAGCTTGAGAGAAAGACGGAGAAGGTTTGAAGAGAGATAGAGGTGTTGATTTTGATTGTGAGCTTTCAAGCACTTCTTGATATGATGGTATTTGTATAATGATTTTGTTCTTCTTCTTCTGATGATGATGATCTGATTGCTGTTCTTCTTCTTCGTTTTCCATTTTTGTTTGTTGCAGATGGATGGGAAGATTTTGAAGAGAAGAGCTAGGTTGTTGAGCCTAGGGCTTCAACTTGGTTGGTTTGGGCTGGGCTGATCAAGGTTGAAGGTTAACCCAAAAAGCCTC
>JAESVK010000727.1:1240527-1281539 GCA_017140935.1 Hamamelis virginiana | reverse complement strand
GAAATTCAGACCTTTATAAATCTTGTTATCTCTCTTTTTTTTTCTTTTTTTTTCCTTGTTTTAAAAAATGAAGTTAGCCAAACATGTTTTTTAAAGATGATTTCTACTTTTATTTTTTTGAATTTTGAAGATAGAAAAATATTCATCAAAACATGTTTTTAAAAGTGATTTCTATTTTTTTTAATTCTGAAAATAAAAGATTGTTTTCAGAATTTACAACAAAATATGGCTTATAATATTTGATTTAGGGTCTGGATTTGTTACATTTTCCTAAAATCACTTTTAGAGTTCAAAATTTCACTTTATCAAAGAAATAGAATAAGAATCACTTTTAGACAATTTGAGAAGTGATAGGATAGTCAGCAAATTTTTTGTACTAGAAGTTATTGTGACAAAAGTTAGGAGACCCCAACTTTTGCTATAATCACTTTTAATATGAAAATTTGACATATAAATCATGGTTTGAACATAACTCTAAAATGATACGTGAAAAAATAGTTCTTTAAAAGTAAATTTTGAAAACGCTAACACAAACAGACCCTTAGACCCATTACCAATCCAATCGGGAGAGCATGTGCCTGGTTGGATCACTGGGTCAAATGTTCATACCATTTAGTGATAAAAACAACTTTTTTAAAAGTATATTTAAGTTAATTATAAGTATATGAAATTAATTTATGTTAAATACTATTTGTCATGGATGGAAGTCAACAAAAAAGTTGTAATAGTGTTGAAGAGCCTTAATGAAGTATATTTGAAGCAGTACACATTTCACATTTCAAATTCTCATGTTGATGCCGAGAGCCATTATCTCCCATCTCAAGAGGACTCGTCGAATTACAAAAAGGGGAAATGGGCCTTAAATCCCCATTTAGAGATTTATTTCTCAAAAAGTCTCAAACAGAGATAATTGTTAGGTTGAATGCAACCTAACATTCTCTTATTGTTAGGTCGTCTTCTACGTAACAAACACAGATTGTTAAGTTATGTGTAGCCTAACAGTACGAGATTTTGCAAAAAATAAAAAAACACCATGAATGCTTCAAAATACGTATTGGGAATTTTTTATAACTCTTTAGGGTGTAGATGGTAGTGGAGTTGCTTAAATTGAATGAGATTTCAATAACCGCACCCTAAAAAAGAAACATAGCCAGCTATTAGACTGGACCACGAGTCCATGATAATTAGCTCTTCAATTAATGTCAAAGTTTCGTGGTGCTACAAACCTTCTCATCATGGATTTAGCAAGCTACCTATTTGCTTTGAGAGTGAAATATGGGAACCATGGTGGAAGGAGGTATTCATTTGACAAGGACAGAACCAATGAACCATGATTAAGAATACGCACGCACAGAAAGGTGATTGAAAAATAAAATTAACCATGAGTTTAAAAGGTGCCCATCCAACGGGTAATTCAAGTGGTCCAGCTCATAACCTAAATTCAAATCTTTTCAAAATGGGAGCTTATCTCATATTTGGCAATATTGTTCTCCAATGAATGCAGACTATTTGAGAAGAGATAGTGCTTGCCAAAAAACTTTCCAAATAGAAGAGACATTGATGTCCCTATTATCAAATTTGGGAGCCATAAATGCAAGCCCTTTGAAGTACATTTCTGAATTGAGCAATGCTATTTCACCCACCTTAGTTGGCATTTATTGTTTAGTTCACATTAATAAAAATAAAATTTTTATTATTTTACAATCATAAACTTGATTGATCCTCGTGAAGTGGATAAAAAAATGTGAATGAAGTAGCATTTTCCTCCCATATTTGGCAATGACATGCCCAAATGGAAGTACATTTGACAGTGTCGTTTGCCATCACTGACAAAAGGGTAATAACTCATTGTAAAAGGTTAGTCTAATACTGCTCAGGTAAAAAATTCAACAAGAAGTTTAAGAAAATTGCAAATCTTTATATTAAGCTATTTTACAAGAACAAATCAAATTTACAATAATGTCTAACCATACAAGTACAAAGCCTTTTGCACAAAAAAGGAAAAAAATTTTCATTGGGTCAATTTTTTGAGGCGTAATCGAGTTGGGCTTCTATTAGCAGAATCCTAATGATTTTCTACCCTGGGCCCTTCGCCAAGGGCCGCCAATCCTTTTTACACCCCAGAACTTGATTAACAGAGCGCATGTGCGTGCCGTCCCTGAAAAAGATTCTACTTTTTTTATTTTTTGAATAAATAAAATTGAAATGCAAAAATTGGCCGGCAGCCGAACCGGGCCAGCTAATGCCAAACCGGGTTCATAACTTATCTCGCGCCAAGCCAATCAGACGGCGTTTAAACCCTTCGCCGGGGGCGGCATCGAAGATGTGCCTTCGCCATCGTTGACCACCACTTTCGGAGACCTAATTGAAGGCGCTCTTGTAAAGAACGGCGGCGCCATCGAAAATACCCACCGGTCCGTAGGCAACCGCTCGAGCCGCTTCTTTCCTCTACTACTCCCCTCACCACCGGTTCGGTATCCCCTTCTAGAACTCCCTTCCCTAGGCAACACCACTAGGCTCGTGGTCCGGTTCAGCTTCCGGTTCAGTATTTGCTTCCTCACCTCGTCCGGTAATCTCAATGTGAACCGCTCAACGTTCTCACCTGGTTGGATCAGTGAGTGACCTGTCGAGTGTGATCTTGGAAACCTCGAGAATATTCGTGTTCTTATTGATCTTGATCTTGTTGAACGGCTCTGATTCAACGATCTACTCGGTTTTATCACCTCAGGTGGTCCTGATAGTAGCGCTTGATCTCCGTTCTGATCTTCAGCAACTCGGATCGAGACCGAGTTTTGCAACTCGTTCGCTTCCGGTCTATGAGTCGACTCATCCGAGTCGCTCTCGGAATCGTGTACAGGTAAGGTGTACTCGCCGGCAGTGGCTCCATCAGCCGGAATTGCAAGGTTAGCTCGGCAAACGGGACACGTGGTGTGAGAAGATAACCAAGCATCGATACAATCGGGATGAAAGACGTGATCGCACTTCGGTAGTAGTCGGAGAGTTTCGTCGTCTTCAAACTCGTTCAAGCACACGGCGCATTCTAGCGCGCTTTTCCCGATCTTGAGGCCTTTAATTTCGGAGTAAACAAGAGTCGGAAAGGTCTCGAGCACGGTAGGATCGAGACCACGCATGCCTCTTCGGGACCGACCGGTGGCGACTCCGGCGACGGGACGGACGCTGCCGGAGCGTGACTCAGTGCAGTGACGGATGTAGATGGAGAAGAATCCCATGAAGAAGAGCGCGGCTATAAGAACAACGATAATGATCGCCATGGACGGGCTGAAATTTGTGTACGGGTATTGAGTGTTTGTTGAATCGGGGCTGGGCTGTGCTGCGGCGTAAGGAATCGACGGCGAGAGCAGAAGAAACAGGGTAAGGGAAAAAATTCCATGTTTCGCGGCGTTGCTGAAACACAATATCCCGTTTATCGGACGGCTCCGATTCATCACCGCCGGTACGCTGCTCATGTTGTACAAGGTACGCTTTAGTTAAACAAATATATTAGAAGCAGAGAGAGTGTGTGTATTTATATATATAACATTTATTTGCACGGTGATTAAGGCGGAGGGAGCATACAAATGAGAGAGAGAGAGAGAATCGTGGGGCTGAAGACAAAGACTATGAGTTATTGACTATCGGAGGGTGGGGCCCAATCATACACCTTCCATGGGTGTTCATGAGTTCGCCAGGGGTGACGTCTGCGACTGGTCCTAGAAGACGTGCCACGTGGACTAAAGAACTGTCTGGGAAAATGGGACGAAGCCCGAATGAATGAATAGAATGCGAGTGAGAGAACAAATCTTATGACCAGAGCATGAACAGCGTGTTTAATAAGACTCATTCTCAGTTACCACCTCACCGGCTTTTTTTCGTGGTTCCAAATTCTAACCTCACCAAGGGTTGGATTAAAAAAGCTCACTAAGGGTTATGATCTTATAATTTACTACCATATATTTTTCCCTCTTAGTTCTTCATTTATCCCTTTTAATTTTTTATTAAATTATTTCCATGTTACTTGGAAAATATTAAGATTTAGTAAGCTGTAATTTTGATTTCATAACCGCAAGGGATTACCCAAGTGGTCCCTAGAATAAACCGTCTATCTGGATTAAAACTTGCCACCTTCTCGGAAAAAGATCTTGAATATATTTATTTTTCGTTAATTACCTAATTGAGAAAATGACTTAATTTGGTACACACAAACTGATCTAGAATATCAATTACAGCAATGTAAAAAGTTTTAATTTCATCACTATTTAGTAAGTCAAATTATTTTTCTATAAATTTTTATAGTCCTATACAAAATAGAAACTTATATAAACATAGGTTTTTATCTAAATAAAGAAAAATAAGGTATATAATTTCTAGAGTAATGCTAAACATACTAAATTTTATGTCAAAATATTTAAACTATTTAGTATTTATTTATTTATTTTTGCTATACAAGTATCCTAGGCCAGTTTGTGCGCACCAGACTAAATCTTACATCCTGAGCAAAACTTGCGCCTTGCAGTCCGTTAACTATCTGAGTTACTCACCCATAGGTTACTATCTGGTATGTTACTTTTGTCTTTCAGTAGCTTACTTTAACTTTGTCTGCTCCACCACTAAATTACCTATACTCTCGGGTTAAATATCCTGGATGTTATTTTCGTATTCAAGTAACCTACCTATGCGTACCAGAGTCTATGAAAACGTGATGTGCATGGTGAATTGTGTATTTAAAAATAAATAAAAAAATCTTATAGGAAGTGGTAGTAATGGCAGCTAAAGTCTTTGAATGCACGAATATAACTTAATTACTATTTACTTATGGTGACTTTGATGAGGGAGAGCAGCCGCCGGCAAATGAGAAGTACTAGATAACATTCTAGAAGAATGTGATTCTCCAATCTCTAGCCGTAGAAAAAAGAATAGACGAGCGGTGGAGGTGCGGTCGTAGGACGAATATTAATACATAGGCTATAGGACTTTTCTCTCCACCGGTCAAACAAAGGAGCGTTGCAGCCCCGAAGGGACCAATCTTTCTTTGGCCCCACATATGAGACCCCAATTCATTATTGAATTTTGACAACGTGTGTGTCGTAAAAATTGTTTTTTATTTTAATTTTTTAAATATATATATATTTTTCTCTTTACCACCATTTGTATATATTGTTCCTTTTTCAAAATATAATATGAATATTTTTTAAAAATTATTGGATTAAATATTTTTTTAAATAATCAAAGGGTTAGATTTTAAAAAATATTACTGTAAAAAACTGTGATATATATATATATATGTCAAACAGTCTTTTCAAAAGGTAATTATTGGATTATTGTGATTTTTGATATATATGACTTACATAAAAAATATATCTAATCCAACAGTCGTGTTCTTAAAATATTCGATTCACATTGATATTTTGAGAACTAGTAGTAAAACGAGTGGTAAGGGAACTTGACCTTATTGTTAACAATTATTAATTGTAATTTACTTTTTTCGAACCAATTTATTTAAAAATGAGTCAATACGGAACCATAAAAATTGGAATAGAATTCATTTATAATTCTATTTTGTATCAAATCTCTTGTTTAAAATGACAAAGTATAACATAATTGATTTTTAATTCTAATTTTGTTTAATTTGTAGGATTTATAATTCTTATCAAAACCACTCATATTTGTAATAGTTTTCATTTTAAATTCACTTTTAATGAATTTCAAAATTACTTAGATATATGCCCTAACAAGCAAAAGTAGCACTAGAAGTACACTTGATTGAACTCATTTTCAAGTTCATTCCAATTAATGTAATAAAATAGAATAAATTTATAATTTCAAATAAGAGATTAAACAAACATGATCCAATTTTCAACTTTGAATCAATTTTTTTTTTTTTTTTTTTAATTATCTTTGTATGGTAGTGAAAGCTCTCATGCTCTTGTTTTCTTCCTTCCGAGTGGCTTAAACATGACATACTCTTACCTTCATTTCGTTTTTTCCTTTTAGATCCCCAAAAAAGGCTTTGGATACAATTATGAATTTGTTGCTTTAAGTGTTTTACACAACAAGAAGGATGTGCATGCCTTTAGTTGGCATGGTGGTGGTGGTGGTGTTAATGAAATGAATTCCTTTCAATAAGGTCTATAGTGATCCCTTTTCTTTTCCTTTTCATTTCTCTTTTCCCTTTTTAGGAGGTGGAGGTGGTTGTAGGTGTGGATAAGATGGTCGATGTTTTTTATTATTATTATTATTATTATTATTATTATTATTATTATAAGTCGTTATAGTGTTAGGAGTAGGACAACTATGACTCCGTTACGCCACAGTTTACGTACGACTTTGTAGTGAGAGTGATATCTCTCTTTCTTTTAAAAGATGTAAGTAAATGCAAAATTTGTTTTTTTTGGTGGCGGTTTGGTATATAAAATAAAAGGAGTTATTTGAATAAATAAATAAACAAGTGAGAAAATTTTAAGGAAAATGATCAATAGGACTCCGAAAACAGTTTTTATTATCACCAAGTTTGAATCATAAGATCCTGTACCGATAGGCCCCTTTAAGTCAAATTTAAAGTCAACTAATAACATATATTGTTTAATATACCATTTCCTTATTTTCGGCTAGATTTTAGTTTTCATAATATTATTTGATTTAATGTAGTCTATATTAGGAAGCTTTTTTATTTGATTAATAATCTAAACCAATCGGATAATGGAAAGTTTTTGAATTAGAATTAAGATAAAGGTTAGAAAATTCTTGGCTGGTATTAATTGTTTGATTGATGCAACAAGAATAAAGGTTAGTGAATATGAACGAAGGTGGGTCGTTTGTCGCATACCAAGGTTTGTTTCATTTTATAGAGATACATGTATATATGTAAATCTTCAAAGTTTATTTTTAATTTTTTTTTAATTTTGAAAGTTGAACGAGAATATCCTCTAATGTATACAAGAATACATTTGCCCAATAACACCAAACTTTATATATTCATGTATATAAGACAGTGACTTGTGAACATGACGCTGCCTTGGGAACCAAAGCAACCAAGCACCCAATGCAATCCACACAAATCAAATTTCCCATAAAACCAATGGAAGTGAAAAAAAATAGAGAGAGAGAGAAAGAGTCATGACTCTATCAAATGGATACCATGTATACACGTCTTCTTAAAAACAAATAAAAAAAACTTTTATTTCCTATTGTGTCAATCATTTGCTCTAGATTCAAATATCATTTTTGAACACCTAATTTGAGCTACTTATATAATGAGTTGGAGGCATTGCCTAACAAAAGAACCCATGTATACATGAAACTATCCATGAATAAACCAATGGCCTTATGCAAGGAAAGAACAAAGATGGAATGGTCTGGCCAACTCTACTGAAAACCAACTGATAGAAGAACAAAACACTAGGCCATTTCTTCTACTCCCCCTTTACTAGTAAAGGCAATTGAAGCTTATAGAGAAAGAAATTGCTTTCTCTGGCTCGATGAAATTCAACATTTCACTGGTTTTCTCTTTGTCGACATGCCGGAGAAGATGAACGGCGCCGTTGATCTCGGGTCTTCGTCAGATGGAACATAGACCTTCTCTTCTAACCGATTTCCACGTTGATGAAAATGGGTTATGTGTGCAAACACGGCACACATTAATGATACATCCCAAAACTCTCGTGTAGAATGTAGGCTTGATTCTGGTTAGGGTGATTTTCATTTTAGGGAAAATTATTCAGACACCCTTATAATTTAGATTCCATATCACGAGACCCAATACCCTTTTAAAATTTACCGTGAGATCCTTCCAAGATATTTCAAAGTCAACCATTTTTATATTGACATATTTGCCCTTATTTGATAAGATTACATTTGTTGTGGCTTCCTTTTAGAATTTGTATAAATGAGACTCTTTATGGAAATTTTTTAGATTATTGAACTCTTTATGGAAATTTTTTAAATTACATTCATTTCAAATTTTAAATTATTAGTCTCTTTTCTATATTTATTCTTAAAGAGTCCATTAAAAGTGAGTTGCATTATTTGATTCTTTTCTTTTTTTTTTTTTTTTTGGGATTTATTGAAAATCAAATTAGATGCATACAATATATTTTACATATATTTACTTGTTTAAAGATGTACGGTAATATACACATCCAACACGCGTATACAGGTTAGGTAAATTTATTTGTTTGAAAAATCATATTTGATTCATACAATATAGTTTATGTAAGTTTGAAGATATATGACAATATATGTATCCACCACCAGTAGACGAGTTAAGTAAATTTACTTGTTTGAAAATATTAAAAATATTAAGAATTGATTTAATTTAACGTGTGTTCATTTAATTCTCAAGAATTGTGAATTCTCAAGAATTCAAACTACCGAGAGTTAAAATTCTCGAGAATTAAAATTATAGTTGTTCGGATGGTCCTAAAATTTTGATTTTGATTTTTTTTTTTATACTAAATTTGATTGACTATTTGTATTAAAAGTACATTTTATTGTGCTAAAATCATATCTTCTTTTGTCGTTTTAAGTTATTTTAAGTAAAAAAAAAAAAATCACATATTTTGACAAAGTTATATAATTTTTTGGAAAATAAAAAATGCGGTTGAAAGTTTAACTACCATTTTTTTTAGTTTAAATTAATTAAAATTTGACAATTATATCCAAAAATCAATTCTTTGTTAAAGAAAGATGAATTTTGAATATAATATTAATAATCTTATAATTTTAAGTAATGTGAGAGTTGACAATTTCCACCCGTAATGGTGAGAATTTAAATTCCTATGTTCTATGCGAATTAAAGTGTTCATGAGAATTATAACTCTTGAGAATTTTGTTAAACAAATAGCCAAACTTTCATAACAAACAAATTCATATTGAAAAATATTGAAAAGGTTTTTTTTTTTTTTTTTCAAAAAAAATTAAAAAGGTTTTTTTTTTTTTTTTAATTTTTTATTGACTATATTAGAGAAAATTCAGCTCTTTGATCTAACCTAATCCTAATCATTTTCCCTTGCACCTTCACTACTAAGTTAGCCACGGTGGCTTAAAAGGATTCTACTTTTACCTTTTACATCATGGTGAGTAATTAAAGGTACATGTTACTTTTGACTTAATGCAATCTTATAAAATGTAATTGATCAAATGAATTCCACTTACTCTTTGCCTCTAAAGCCATCATTTCACAAATTTGTATAACCAAATACATGAAAACCTTAGATAAAAAATTAAAATCGTGCATAAATTATTACAGGCGAATTAAGCCATCGTTTCATCATTGTAAGATAAGGAAAATTAGAGTATTGCTGGCTGCATGTACCTAATAGAAAACTGGTCAAATTACTTTCATTGATTGCCGGTCTTCGAAAATGGTCAAATTAGTTTTAGCGTAATATATTCACCTGTTGGGTTAGTTGGCTGAAAATCAAATCCCATGTCTCAGTTTTAACTCCAATAATTTCTATCTGCTTCTTCCTGGTGCGGCTGTCTGAGCCGAAGGAAACTAGTCTAACTAAAGGTTGGGATACCCTTCTGTTGATAAAATATAATTTCATCCACAACTAATCTACTAACACTTTACCGCCACTAAGCCTCCCTGACTTAAATGGTGTGTGTGTTGTGGGGTCAGTGCACACATCCGGGGTTTCACCCGGGTTCTATTTCGATAAAATTCACGAGCTAACCGCAATGGCCTCGTAGGACGGAGGACAGGATAGGGGATTTATCATCGTCATCAAAAAAAAAAAAAAAAAATTCTACTAACACTTGTTTGGAATCATAAAAAATAGGATAGAACTCATTTGTAGAAACTATTTTGCGTCAGATTCATTGTTAATTACTTTTCAATTTTAATATTGTTTCAATTTGAAGGAATTGCAAATCTCATTCAAAAGTAGTGGGATTTGGCTAGAAAAGGATTTCAAGTTCACTTTTATTGACTTCTAAAATTGTCCTGTTATTTTAAGTTATATGACAAAAATGCCCTTGCTATTATTTTGATACATGTCCTAACAATAATATTAATATAGAAAATATACACTTGATTGAATTATTTTTTTAGGTTTATTCCAAATTGCATAATGGATATAATAGATTCAGAAATCTGATTCTTCTGTGCAAATAGATAAAATAGAATTCCAAATCTATTTTATTGAATTAAGAGAATTTGTTCTAACAGAGTGTAATTTGACTAATATACATATAAGAGGTGCTATGGTCAGGTGCACCTGATCCAACCTCTTGTAGAGCCACTTACAGTATAAATTTTGGAAAACTGACTGTTGGATTAGATTTATGTCATTCATGTCACTAATCACAATGATCCAACGATTAGTTTATGAGAAATTGACTGCTAAAAAATGATAATATTTTAAAGAACAAAAAAGTCATAATTTTTCAAAGTTACATTGTTCAAAAACCAACCGTTGAATCAGTTTGATTTTTGGTAGACATGACACACATGATAAGGGGTATCTTATCCAACGGTCAGTTTTTTAAAATTTTGACCACAAGTGTTTATTCAAAAGGACACTTGATGCAAACAATATCAGATGCACATGATATTAGAAGTACCAAATTCAAATCTTCTTGTGCATGTGATTGATTATGGGAAATACTTTCATCAATAAATTCCAAATTTAAAAAACATATCTTCAATAAGATTTCTTTTACGTAATGTGGGTCCTAATAAATGAGACAAAAATACTTTCAATCAAATGTATTATTTAGCCCACTTTTACATATAAAAAATAAAAATAAATAAATAAAAAAATAAAAAACTCTGATACTTTATGATAATATAAATAAAAAAATTTCTTAAAAAAGGCAAAGAAGATAAGAATGAGTCATGGAGAGATTGGAGAGGAAATCATTTATTTCTCTTCTTCGTCAAGGCCAACTTTGTTGGCAAGTACTTTATATCCAAACAGTAGTCCATGATCCATCACGTAATGCGTATTTTTTGGCGCGTGGAGTCACAGTTTGTTTAAGCGCGTGAAAATGACGGGTAGATAATGTTCATCAATCATTTTGTTAACTTTTCTGGACGATACATGGAAAAGAAGTAATAATAATAAAAAAAATACAAGTGGCATGATGGGAGTGAATATCGGAAAATTTTATTGGTGGGTATATTTGCTTAGGTGGCGCTCCAATAGCGCGAGTCTAATCTGTGTGGCTCTTAGCTGGCAGTCACTGAGCCATCGGACTTGGTCTACAAGCCTGTCGCTGTCAGAGTATCGTACTGCCTTTTCTTTATTTATTTATTTATTATTATTATTTTTTTTTTGCTTTTAAAATAAAAAATATTTTAAGAAAATTAAATAATAAATTAAGTATTAAACTATGAATTTAAATATATATATTTTTTAAAGATAAGAACGAGAAATAAAATATGGTAGTTATAAAAATAGTGGTAGTATTGAAATTTTATATATACGTTTTGTTTTTGGTTGTAAATGTATTCTTTAATGGTGTGTGTATATATATATATATATAGAATTGCTAACATTAGGCCGGCCTGATGCTAGCTGCATCCGGTCACCTCTTTTAAGGGGTGATGCAGGTTACGGTTTCACATTTCAACCGTTAGATTTTTATTCATGAAGTGCTTGTCATGTCTGCAAAAAATCACAGTGATCCGACGGTTGGTTTCTGAGAAAATTAATTTTGAAAAAAACTGGAATTCAAAGGATAACAAATGACAGTTTTTTTCAGTTTTTTTTTTTAAGTTAGTTTTCTCATAAACCAACCATCGGATCACTGTGATTTTAAGCAGGCATGACAAGTTTGGTTGTTTTAATGAAATTTTGGAGGTGACATTATTGTTTTCAATTTAGCAAATTTTTAAACATGTTGATAGTATGAAGTAAATGAAATAAAAATTGTGTATCACAAGCTTTCCCTGCGCCAAACTTTCAAGATTTTTCTATCTATTTTATAACAATACGGCACAAGTCCTAAATAATACACTTGAACAAATGTCTATCCATAAAATAGGAGATCACATGGAGGTCTCACCACAACATTTTATAATCAAACTCTATAAGAATAATACACACAATTAATTATAGATTTATATATCGCTCTTGTTCTCATGTTGATAATCATCAACTTTGGTTGGACTGTGTAACTTGATTTTGATTGATGTATATACACACACACACACACACACACATGGAGATGAGAGATGTTAATATAAGGTGTACCTGGCACAACTTTGCATCTAATCATCTTCATAGGGTTAGTTGTAGAATAAATTTTGAAAAACCGACAATTGAACTATATATTCCTCTTATGTATGTCATGCATGCATGCCAAAAATTACAATGATCCAACAGTCGGTTTTTAAAAATGTCACTATAAAAAAATCTCTAATTTTTTTATTCTTCAAAATATCAATATTTTTTCATAGTTGGTTTTTTTTTTTAAAAAAAAAACTGACTATTGGATCATTGTGATTTTTGGCAGGCAAGACTATACATAAAAGGAGTATCTAATCCAACGGTCGATTTTTCAAAATATGTTTTGGCACTAGTCTTACAAAAGTTACTTGACACACAGTTGCATCAAGTGCACTTAATGCATTTTAATACCAGGTGATCTTTATAGGATTAATTATAAAATAAGTTTTGAAAAACCAAATCAGATACCTCATTATATATGTCATGCCTGCCAGAAATATATTATAGTGATCCAATAATTTTTTTTTTTTAAAAAAATCAACTATAAAAAATGATAACATTTTAAAAGAAATTACAATTTTTGACAGTGACATTTTTTATAAATTAATCTTTGAATCATTGTAATTTTTTATTATTGCATGTAAGTGCAATACAAGGAATAGTTGATATTTTCACATCAAGAAAATGCACACAATTTTGCCATAGCCCTACTAGTGTAAACAGAGCTACCTTTGGGGATCAAATATACTTCTAGAACTAAGAACACTGAAAGTATTTATAACTGATTAATGACGTACAATTCAACAAAACATTTCTTTATTATTGTGCATTGGAATTCGAAGTCAAACGTGATAACTACATCTTTTTGATTGTCAGTCAGCTTATCTAGAAGTTGACTTTTCCTTCAACAATCTTTTAAAATTATTTCCTGACCTAGAATTCTAGCAAACTCTCTTATGATAAACCCCACATTTGTAAAATTTTCAAGAAAATTTATAAAATTGCTTTAAGCTTTGTGGTAGGTTGTTGTCACCTACCAAAAAATATATATATATATATACATATATAGTCAGGATTAGTAAGCATATGTTTACATAAGTTATGTAAGCATTAAGCTAATAAATATTAATGAGATATATATTCTGAAAAATTGACCGTTGAATTAGATATATTTTTTTTTTTAGATGTCATGTATGCCAAAAATTTTGATGGTTCAAAATCAAATTTCAAAATATAGATTATGAAAAACTGTGACTGCGGAAAACTGTCAAAGTATTTTGGATCATGTACTGTATAAGTACATGATCTAATCCAATGGTCAGTTTTTCAAAATCTATATCCTACAATTATCTATTAGCTTTATACTTACATAATATTATGTAAGCATATGCTGGTAGGATCATTTGTGTACATATGCTGATTTTAGTTATAGTCAATATGATGCCTTCAACTAATTGTGAAATATGTGTTTTGAAGAACTGACTATTGGATTATATACTATTTTTATGGATGTTATGCATGCCAAAAATAATAGTTATTTGATATCAACATATCAAAATACAGACTGTGTAAAATTATGATCGTTGAAAATTATTACAGTTTTTCATAATGATATTTCTAAAAAATTGACTGTTAGATTATTGTGATTTTTGGCATGCATGACAAGTATAGGAATAATATTTAGTCTAATGATTATTTTTCAAAATATGTATCCCATTATTACTTATTAGTCTCATTCTTACTTTAATTAAAATAAGTACATGCTGATAGGATTATTTATCTCTCTCTATACATATATATAATTTAATTTTCTTAAAAAGGTTGAAACTTACTTCTATTCCAGACCTACCAATACTAATAAATAAATTTCACTGCGCTTTCATATGCTCAAATTTAAAATCTCTTCTTTGAAATTAGGATACATTCCTCTAGATTATAATATCTCTTTCTTTTATTTTAGTGAAATACACAAGTCTCTCTCCTTCTCTTAGTTGATTCTCATTAATTTTTTACTTTTAAATAACGAGTTGAGTTTCAAACCTTCCCATTAGAAGAGGAGAAAAGGCTGGTAGTGGACAAAAATTATGTCATATTGTAATGTTTGTCTTACTTGTGGTGTAGCTATTTTAATGTCAATTTGTCTTTAAAAATCAAAGTTCAAGTGAGAACACAAATCAGATTCCGAAAGAGAAGTGAAGCTGACTTGGTCATACCAAGGCCATAGAGCAGTAATGGAAAATACCCAAAAAAAGAAAACTCCTAGACAATCTTGATGGGCTCTCAAAATTCTCTTTTATTTATTTATTTTTAGCCAATTAGATATCCTTAATCTTTAATTAACTTCACTAATATTCATCGTATCGATACGGGTAAGATCGATGTCCAAAAAATCGAGTTAATGGCTGATTCCGTAGAAAATGAGTCGAATTTGAGACCTTCCACTTTTTGAGGTGTGAGTACCACGACTAACTGCTTTATCCCATTAGGATAGGGCTCATAAAATTCACGGAAAACAAAAAATGGAGGTATTGATTGTGCAAGGTTTGATTTATGACATTTTATGAAAAATCAAGATTTCGCGGTTATCTTGGAGGAATTTGGACCCTAAGCAAAAGGGAACATATGGGAGGCGAGACTTGTGGAAATTGAATTATTCTTTGGAGAGAGGTCTAGATGATGCTAGATATGCAATTTGGACAGGCTTATGAAACTCATGGAAAAAAACAAATGGAGGTTTTGATTGTGCAGACTTGAATTTTATGGGAAAGATGAGCTTTCAAGCCTCCCTTGTCAATGGAAATGGGCATTTTTGTGAAGGCGACTTGAGATGCTGCCCCATGGCCCCCATTCACACCAGCATGTGAAAATCAAGTGGCTATAGAGATATATAGTCATGTCACGCGCGTTGTGTTATTAGGGCATGCGTTAGAAAAATACTCTCCTAAACAAATGTTCTACATGAATCTAAATTTTTTTTATTTATTATCTATTAGAATATCAGAATATGTTGCTACCTTAATTAGATTAGGGTATATCCTTTTGTACATTCTTTTTTTTTTTTTGTTTCGCCTATATAGAGGCTATATTGTACAAGACATTATTATTGAATATACAAAGACTTTTGTCTTCATCTCTCTTTTTACTCTTTTCTCTTTACATGGTATCAGAGCTGAGTCTTGGGTGGGCTCGTATTTTCATTCCCCTTACTCCCGTGTCATTGCCACGGTATCTATCTTATGTCTCAATGTTCGGGAGGCCTCTTTATCCAGAAACTCGTAGGCCTACCAAATCTTTGGCTCAAAATTTCATCGTCCGACTACATCCGGGCTGTACGTGAGGAGGAGTATTGATAGATTTGTCCCATATCAGTTTCTCACACTACCCAAGCTTGGTTAATAAATTTTAAAGACCCTCCACTTGGTAACTTAAGTTATTGAATTGGATCGTGATTTCTTACATTATCAAAGAGAGAGTTTGCTAAAAAAGAGAAGGATTAGATCATCACTACATCTTTTGAGAAAGACATTTTTAGAATAATTTTTTGGGATATTTAGCATTTTTACATAACAATTTTTACGGATATCTAAATTTTTCAGTAAATAGATATGCAATTGATTTGAAAGAAAAAAAAAATTGCTTATTATATATTCCTGTATAAGGCTGAAAAACTTTATAGAAAAAAAAAAAAAAAAGACTTATCAAATAATAATGGAATTAAAAATCACTTAGCCCCATCCTTATTTGGTCATGTTTTTATATTTGTCAAACAGTTTTTGAGAGATTCAAAAACTTGAATTAGGCCATGTTTGCATACCGGATTGAATAAGATTAGATGGGATAAGCTTTTCCATTGGATAATTATATACCATTGCTTAACCCTAATTTGCGTTTGGTACATGTTTGGATATAACACTCGAAATAGTTATGGAATTCTTATCCAACATAGGTAGTGGTGGTCGGTGGTGCTCTTCTATGGTGGTGGTGGTTGTGGTCGGTGGTGTTCTTCATTAGTGGTGGCAGTAATGGTGGTAGTAGTTGTAGTGATGGTTTTATCTCATGATAAAATAGTACCACCCTCTCATTATAGAGGATATAATAATCTAATGGATAAGGACAGAATTATCCTATCCAGACTCTATATCCCACGTAAACCTGGCCTTAATATTTAATTGATAAGAAGAGAGAGATACACAAAGATTTGAATTGAAATAAGCCTTCATGATCTCATGGGTAAGATGCATAAAAATGTGAGCAAAAGTTTGACAGTGGTGGACTTGTATGCCATACCATCAATTAGCCTAATGTTTCAACAATTATACAACAAATTAAGAAGATGACTAGTACCAGAATTGACTATAAATTTCATTAATTAATAACCAAATTTTATTATTGAATTCTTGTTGTATGTACATGGTACAAGGTTTCATATGCTTGGTTCATTAAACAAGCTTGCCTATGCAACAAACTGAAAGCTCACAACCCACAGACATAGGGTAAAGAGTCCAAGCCCATCTCTTATGGATCTCATGTGACATTGGGCCTTCCAGGTCTATCCACATTTCCCATATTATTGTGAGCCAAAATCTGAAAATGTAGATGGAATACTGGTGAAAAAGAACCAGGGAAAAATCAAGTGGTCCAAGAACCTTTTTTGGTATGATCTTACCAATGGATCTTGGTGGCCCATGGACCAGGGGAAAATGCTAACACTATCCATCCATGTACTAATCTTCACAGGCTGTTTGGCTAACCTTAAAATATGATTAGCTGAAGATGAGTCTGACTAATTTTTATTTCAATACTGTTTAGTAAGAAGCCCATTTTTCTGTAGATGAATACAACCTTGTCCTGAAAATAAGACAGACAGTTTTTTTTTTTTAAACAACTACAAGCTGAGTCATTTAAAACCTAGATTGCAGGAATAGAATAGACTTGACCTGATCTAGTTTTCAGAACTCCCAAACAAGCCATTAGGCTTTGTTTGAAATCCCATTATTTTAAAATTCCAAACTTTTTTGAAATTCCATGTCCAAACAGAGCCTTATAGATGCAGCATTGGAGTTACACCTTACCTGATAACACAAAGTAACACAAGGTACTATTAACCTAGATAACTTGAACTTCCAGTTCCTCATTGCATAAAATAATTATAAAAAACTAATTAAACTTTTATTTTCAAAATTAAAATACGGGAACTTGTTAATCAGGTTACCAGTTCCACCTCTAAATAGGCTGTCCAAAACTAGTGCTAACAAGTTTGTTTACCAAATCATTAATGATTCAAATAAACTTATTCCTCTTCACTGTAAAAGAAGAGTGATGAATTGGAGGTAGGCTCATCAAGATCAATTTAGGGGGGAAAAAACAGTTGGCCTTCTTAGTGAGGCCCATTACTACCAAGCAAGTCAGACTACCAACTTGTTTCAAAACCAGGTCCCTCAAGGAAATAGTAGTTAAAGATAGAGAGATGGATTTTACAATTTTACTTAAATTAGTGATCAGTAATTATCTTAATTATAGTATTATATAGTAAGCTAGTGGACCTGATACATTATAAGGTGCACCTGATGCAAAGTTGTATCACGTGACCTGTGTAAGGCTAATTGAAAAAAAAAAAAAAGAACTTTAATATTCGGGAAAGGCCTAGCCTTTCCAACCCTACTCCCTATGCCACATGAGCCATTAAAGATAATTTATTTTTATTTTATGACGAGTGTGTCCAAGCCAGCTTATATAAGCGCACCTCGACTAATCCCTCGGGTGACCGCAATATCCTACTAACCATGGACACCGGGTAAAACACAAGGCAAATATCCTGAGTAGGTAGCCTAGGAGACTCGAAACAGGGACCTCGGACTTGATACGCCGAAACCTAACCATCTTATCTACCCTCGTGGGTTAATAATGGAAGGTCTGGCTTGTTTAGTTTTCTTTTAATATAATCCCAATTTACCAAAAAAAAATAAAATAATAAAGGTCTGTCTTAAGAAAGCACACAGAATTGGATCTCTAGATGGGCTTCTCTCTCACACTACAACTCAACCCAACGAATCTTTAATTTCATCATTCAACTACTAAGAATTTTATCTTTTGCCACTAAGAATTATTTTTCACCATTCATCACTACTAAGAATTTTATCTTTTGCTAAATCATTAGCATATATAATTTTTTTTATTACCTCTAATCACTTTGTTTTTGGCATGGTGATGCTATATGTCCCAACTGTTTTGAGTCTCAGAGTCTTATTCCAAAAATCTTGGTTTTGCTTCTAGTCTTGCAGCTGAGGCCTAGGCTCTTTGTGATGGCCTCCGGCTGACAACTCTCCACAACATTCGTTGCCTAATTGTTGAAGTTGATGTCTCTGCTCTTGTTTCAATGGTTCTACAAGGTGTTGGGTCTAGTCATCCTCTAAGCCCTATCATAAATGATTGCAGGTTTTTAATCAACAACCTCCAGAATGTTTCAGTCCTTCACACCTTCAGGGAAGGTAATCAGTGCGCTGACATGCTTACCAAGATGGGGTGCTACTCTGCTTTGGATTTTGTGGTTTTGAATGAACCTCCTATCTGTATTTTTATATTACTGTATTTTGATGCCTTGGGCACGAATTTTTCCAGATATATTTTTCTTTCTTAAGTTAATGTTATTCGTCTATTTACCAAAAAAAGAAAAAAGAAAAAGAGGTATGACCTGCACCAAATCACATGAATATCACATAGGCGCGGATTTATGCAAGTGAATTGGTATAGTTGGGACAAAAAAAAGTTGGAACATATAGCATTTTTTTTTTCTTTTTTGTAGCATTCCTTTTGTTCTCTTAGAACCCATCAAATTCAACTTGTATTAAGTCATTCATTTATACTGGTACATTCCTATGTTTTAAACATAACTTTCTGAAAATGTTTTTTTAATTAACCTTTTTCTTCTTTTTTAATTTAATTTTTTTTTTAAATTTGAGTTTGTCTAAATAAGGGCACTCTCATGCTTCTTGCTATAATCTTACCCATGTTTCATCTATTTTTGACATACAATCCAAGTCATACTTAAAACATCATTTTATTTATTACTTTGAGTCTATCACACCAGTATAAATTCAGTTAAAATATGTTAAAATGGATTCATACGTATTAATCACAGATAGACAAAAAATTCTGATTAAATTTTTATGAATGGAAGAAAATTTCAAACTCCGAACAACCCACATGAATAAATTACATAACAATTAAACCGCGTATATTAAAATTCATGCAATATGAGAAATATTAATTAAAATAGAAGAAGAGCTGGTCAATGCCTCCATGAGGGTGCCCCTCTTTCTCTCTCTCTCTCTCTAGATTATGCATTCTACTTTATGAATAATGGTTTACCCAAAAAAAAAAATTACTTTTATGAAAGGAAAAATGTAACTTTCTTTCTTAATGATGTCAACATCAAATTGGGCCCTAAAGATTAACAGGCTGGATTAGGAATGGACATAATGTTCTCTCTCTCTCTCTCTAGGCCCCTCTCTGTCTAGGCCCTATATTGTTTGGAGTTTTCTTTAGATACAAAGTAACTATAATTACAATCACAATCATGATGGATATTTGGTATTTTAACAATCCTTATTAATGATCCCTTTCACATTTACTCTTAAAAAGGTATTCCCCCTTAATCCATTATTTATGGAAAAGAGATAAAAATATTTCCTAAACATTACAGATGGGCCCCCACGGCCCATGCTTAGAATGAGTTCTACGTTTTTGCTTCTTTCTTCTACTACCTAAACCTAATGGTATTATTGTTGTCCGCTTTGGGCTGGGCCATGTTGGGTTTTGTCGGCCGCCATACATTGACACTGCCCTAACCGAAACCCATTCAACTTGGGACAATTTCGGTTAGGTTTATGGTTTAATTGTCTTAAATCCATTCGATTGATATGATTAACAATTATAATTTGCATCGTGTTTGAAAATCATTCGCAATATTTGGTAAGTGAATATTACTGCGTGCTTAGTCATTCGAGTGATGATCTAGGTTATTTAAATGATCTATTGGTGATTTAAGTGTTTACTGATTTTGGCTAAAACAACAAATGCTGACTGGATCATAATCCTATAAACATTTATTGGCGATCTTTAAAGACGACATCTTTATTTTTCTTATATCAGCTCACTTGATTTGAGCGTTGAAAATAGATTCAATGTCGGTGTTAATGCAATTCATTCAAGTGATTGGTTATTACGTCTGTTTTCAAAAGCCCATGGGCTCATATAATTTATGTATAGACTTCCTAGTAAGATCGGGAATGTATAAATATATATTAAACAAAGCGCTAAAAGGAATCCAATTAAAATGCCATGTAACTTTTATTTCTTATATAATAGAGTCAATTATTGAATTCCTAACAATTTTCTTATAAGAAAGGGGGAAATGATGATCCCAAATGATTTGATGATTTTTGTTATTTAATTTCAATCCAACCTAATGAAGAATCATGTGAGAGAAGTCTTGGGAAAAGGGCATGAAAATTTGATAAAATCCATTCCATGCATCATATTTTGGTGAACAAGTATCCTAAATGAGGGAAGATTTTTATTCACTACTAAGTAAACGAGGTGGACGAAGCCATGTCATCATTTGGGTCCATCCTGTCAAGTAGATGGTGGCTAACCCATCTGACCTGGCAGGACCCATGGGTAGGGACCGAAAACCCCTCAAAAAGAGCTGAAAATGGACGAAAGTCCAATCACTCCATTGATTGCCAAACATATACGTATACATAGAGATATATATTTATGTCAACGTCCATCAACTTTCACAAAAAAGAGACTAAATTTCAAGTGTTTTGGTTCAAATCGAAACCGCTATATTGAGAAAAGCGGTTTTTGTTGTTGCGCCGCTGTTTCTACCTCCATTAAAATCTGACTGCGCCCAATGCCCTGCACGAGCGGGCATTGTAGTTTTTAAAAGGGATGGGGATGACAATAATGACAGGTCTTCCCTTCCATCACAGTCTGCCACGTGTATGGCTGATAAATGAGTCTCACGAAGGTGCTTGTCCAAATTGCATCAAGACAAATCCTTCTTTATGTCAAATCAATTCCTCCAAGTAAAACCCATAATCAGGCAAAGATTTGTGTTTTCTAAAGGACACTCATATCACCATGTATTTGCATGCATGCATTCACATTTAATCTCGATATGTATTCTCATTTAATATTCTTCCACCAAAAAGCAAATCTACTTTTCAATATTTACAATCATATTTCTCTCTAGGTTAAGAAAAAACAACTTAGGAAAAGTTATATTATATATATATATATATATATATATATATATATATATATGTTTGAAATATGCAGTGTTTAGCCCTCCATTTGGAAGCCTTCAAATGGATTTTCTGAAGCCAAAAGTTCATTTAGAATTTTTAAGAGTGTTTACTGAAATATTTCAAATGGACTTTTATGAGAAGCTAGTCATTGAAAAGTTCATCTAAGAGAAGCTATTGTGGATAACTTTTAGAAATCAAATGGACTTTTAGATGAATTTTCCATATATATATATATATAATAGGACTTTTAAAATATGCATGTGCCAAACGCAATTTTTTTTCCTAAATGACTTTTTAAAAAGTTCAAATATCTTAGGAATTACTTATTCAAAAATGACTTTAATTTATAGAAAACTGTGGAAAACGCTTATTCATTTATCAAGCAACAAAGATAATTCGTATTAATAAATTAATAGAAATTAAGACCATTTCTCTTATAAGAATTTGGAGTAAGCTCTAAATACAAAATTAATCTACACCTCTTATTATTTTGTTACATTAAATGAATGGAAAACACTATTCTTGTAGATTTTTATTTTGGCATAGCTCATTTGATGTGATACTTTTTTGTTTTGACGAAATGATTAAAAATTTATTCAATACCGTAGAAAATAGCTAGTATTATATAGTATTATCTTCCTCTAATTAAGATTAATTAACCAATTAGGAGGGAATTCTAACAAAACTATTTTGCAAAGATTGATCTCTAGTAATGTTAAAGTAATTAAAGTGGCTAACTGATCATAACAGAATAATCTGTGTTAATCAACAAAATTTGACAGCTCATCTAACTAATTTACAACTCAGTATATTTGCAAAAAAACCTACAAACGATGTTTACCTGTGCTATCTTGTGTGTTCACGGAGTCGAATCCCCTCCAATGTAACAAAAAAATTGTTCAAGAATATTCATTATATATAGCTCATGTGATAGTTTCATATAGTTTTTAACAATTTATTTTAAAACTGTGATATTTTTGAAAAAGTAGACGTTTGGATCAGCGTAATTTTTGGTATATATGATGTATATAAACAGAACATCTTATCCAACATTTGGGTTTATTAAAATACTTATTCCACATTAAATTTTGCAAACCGCTTATTAAATTAAGAGTAAAAACTATATGTCAAGAGATAACTTATTTTAATAAAGTGGGAAAAAACTTTGTGACTTTTAGATTACGACCAAAGGATAAGATCTAAAAGCCACGGAATATTACCTCACTTTGAAGTCTCTCCTGTCCAATTACAGTAGTTGATGGGAGAAGGATAAGGCAGGCAGGCAGGCTCACGTGTCCAACTTCATGTCAATAAACATAAAATATCCACCCCCAGTGCAATTGTGAACTTTTTTAAGGGCACTGTAGTTAAGTTTATTTCACCACATATTCAATTCCCATAGGAAAACTTTGTTACTTCACTTTTATCACCCCAGAAGGAGAAAGGACGACTGACCAAATTGAAAACCCTAGGCCGGTATGTGGCATATATAGTCTTGTACAAACTTTACAAGCAAAAGCCATCAAGCACCATCTTAATTTGTAAGGGTGAGTAAAGTTTCGTACTAACTTTCAAAAAAAAGCTTGTATGATGCATGTTTTTGCCCCATGCCGAAAAAGAAAAAATAAAAAAAAATAAAAAAAATCTCGGATGGTTTTTTAAATACCAAAATTAAAGTTTAGATAAGATCTTAAGATGATTCGATCAAGATAATTACCTGTCCCTCTAAAAGAAGGGGTGGGGGAGGAAATTACGTACAATGCAAGCTAGCTTCATGGCCCACGATTGATCGAGTCTCCAATGGTTGCAAATTCCTAGCATTGAAATTAATTGAGGATATATCCAGAGGAATAACATGTTTCTAGTACATCCAGCTTCTAGTACTACAGTTTTTTTTTTTTTTTTTTTAATTAAGAAAAGTACTAGTTCTTTTGTGCTTGATAAAATCTATATATATATATACTAGTGTTGACCCGCGCGATGCGCGACCTGCGCGATAACACAACCAATACAAAAAATCAACTCTATTCACTGAACATGATAATATAAAAACCTCCGTTTGGTAGTAAAAATGGGAAAATAAAACGGCATATAAATTTATAAAAGTTAAAATTTTCATTGTTTGAGACCCAAGAAAACAAAACCCTCTGCTAAACTGAGCCCAGCACAGCTATTTGTCATAGTTCAGGTTAGGATTCAATTTTTATAGAAACCAAAACAATATAGATACTGCATCTATACATCACTAATCTATCACCACATATATAGAATATAAATAAATAAAAATTCAACCTCTATAAACTTTTCTCTTAAAATAAAACACTAAGTCACGGACGCTAACCCCATGCTTCAATCTATCTTCAAATCAAACCCCAGTAATAAAAATAAAATAAAATAAAAATTACTTACAGTCAAAGGAAGTGCAACACCTTTAAGCCCTAAGCAAGAGTGAGAGTTAGACAAATCAAGTATAACATAAAAGCAGTTCAAAGATAATTGTTTGAACAAAAACTGGGCACATTAATTGGTTCATAACCAAACTGAACAAAATTACAGCATCGGCAAACAGGCCCTAATGCAACAATACATACCCCGAGGTCTTAAGACCGCTCAAATTAACTTTATTTTCATGTTTATCTGTTTGGGTGGGGGACCAATTAAGCATGCTAAAAAATACTGACAAACACAAAGCTAAACTAAACACACACTATTGATCGAAGCTTCTCCACCTCTGTGGCATTAATATTGTAATAAATAATAAATAGACTTGTTAACCTGTCTATCTATAATTTTTTTTGGGAGAGTGTATACTTGGAATGTGAAAGGTTGCATAAATTGTTGTGCATCTGGTGGGAATTAAAGATAATGAGTGTGTTTGAACCAATAGAAATGAATGAATGGAGTGAATCAAGGAGAGAAGAGTATGAAGGAGGGAAGTAATTCTAGGCCGCCACATCAGCTCAACTGCTCTATATATAATAAGATATATATATATATATATATATATGATACCCAACAAAAAAGAAAAAAGAAAAAAAAGAAAAGAAAAATCTAATTGGTACCCACTAAGGGTACAAAGCTAGTCCTCTAATTGTACCCCCCACATGTGCAAACAGTGCAACATCATAATAAGTTAATTTTTACGTATAGACAATCCCTTCATAATTATACCCAAGAAAAAAATGGTGTCTTTTCGCTTTTAGAAACCAAAAGCCTTGAGAAGAAATTGATTGGAGGATGAATGAACTATGGGATGCATGCTAGCTAGCTAGCAGTTATTCATTTCATGCTTATTTGCCCTTTTTCTTTTTTCTATTTTCTTTATTTATATATACTAGCATTGCACCACCTGCGATGCACGTGATAATCTTTTTATAAAAATATAAAAAATAAATAATTTCAATTTTGAGTAATAGAGTGATGAATACAATTAAGATAAAATATTCAAAATTTATTAAAATAATTAGAATTTTTTTTCTTCTTGAAACTAAGAAATAAATTGTGAATTTTACAATATTTAATTATTTGAGAAATTAAGTCTGATATAGTGATAAATAAAAACTATAGTAGAACAATTAATCAAATTATATTTGTTTTTTTTAAATAATAAATAAAGTGTGAATCATATAATATTTAGTTTTTTGAGCAATTGATTTCAATCTATAAATGTGTTAGTATTTATAAAAAAAAAAAATTACAATTGAATTAAGAAGATTGATAGAGTTTAAATGGGACCATGCTTGTAAAAGAATTTCAATTTAATTTACAATACTTTTGTTGTAATTAATGAAATTTCATAAGGTTTGAAAATTTGAGTTCAATTCAAAAAGAATTACTCCATACTATTTATAAGTAATCTTCAATCAATTAGAAAGACCCTATTATTATGATTTTTTATTGGTGGAATTGTCTGGAACCATACCTATTTATTTACTTTTATAATTATATATATAGGATATTGTGGCCAATCAAAAGTTTTTTTAAAATTCAAACATATATATATATATATATATATATAGAGAGAGAGAGAGAGAGAGAGAGAGAGAGAGAGAGAGAGAGAGAGAGAGAGAGAATATAATATAATATAATATAAAAAATGCACAACTAAAGTATAATAAATTTTTATTTTAGAAAATAATTCTACACAAATAAGAAAACTTGATAAAGAATGGGCAGTTCTAAAGTTATTAAGAATAAAAAAAAAAGTAATTAAAAAGAAGATTTCTAATAAAGAAGTTAAAGAGATTTTAAGTAATTAAAATTATAAGAGGGTATAAGTGTCATTACAATTTATTATAAAGATATTTTAGTTAATCAAAAGTTTTTTCTATCATTTAGATTTTTATAAGTAGTATATATATATATATATCTATAAAACCCTATAATTATGGTGTGTTATTAATAGTAATAGGAAGGGTAAGTAAGTAGGTAAGGAGAGATCGATGTGGGCGGCAGCAAGAGATATAATTGAAATAGCTTTTGGACGACAATGATTTAATTTGCACGTTAATTAGTTAGATTATATATATATATCTTGGAAAAAAAGTTTGTCCATGTTTGCCTTTTGCAATTAATTCTTGCTGAATTGGCTTCTAACACAGACGTTTCTGGGTCAGATACATTGCAATATATATATATATATATATATATATATATATATATATATATATATATATATATATATTATATTATATTATATTATATTCATCCCTGTAGAACTAGATTAGCCATCTCTTTCTCTCTCTTAATTCTCTAGAGGACTCAGATTGAGGGAATAAAGTATAGATTCTGTGACCCCACGGCTGTGTGTTTTCACACGAAGGAAGGATTAAAGCTAAGGAGTCTCACTCACTCTCTCTCTCTTCTCCAAACCTTTTGCGTTTTGAACTAAGGATGAATGAATTAAAGGAACAACTCTTTCTCTCTCTGACTCTTTCTCTCTCTGTGTCTCACAGGTTCAATGCATTTTCCGGGGTGGGTTTCCTAAAACATATTTCACTTGAAGATCGAGTACAGTGTACAATGCAACACATGATGTTTCCATGGAAGCATACTTTTCAAATAATGATCATCACCCCCCCACCACAATATATGCATTCTCTTGCTGTCTTCCTATCTGGGTATTATTGTATGTGAGAGAGAGAGAGAGAACATATATCTCTCGACAAAGAAAATAAGGATGGCCCTTCAGCTCTAGCTAGCTTTGAACAGTTGAGAGGAAACGTAATTCTATGGGCGGCAGCAGCAGCCCTCCAAAAGTACGACAAATTAAAAGAACAATAAGTGATTGGTTATGGGTCCTTTTCATCTATCAAACTTAAGGAAAGAGGTTTTACATGATAATGCCTTCAACTTTGGTAATGGATATATATATATATATATATATATATATCATCACTAATTTTATTTATGAGTCATTTCAGAGCATCATATCTTTGGTGCTGTGGGCTAGGCCATTTCAAGAATCCACCCAACTACACACTTAATCTTTTGAACATTAACTGTGATTACCTTTCATGCCATAGTAATAGTAGTGCTACAATTTTGCAATGATTAATTTTGAGTAATGATATATTTATCACGAGAGATTATGTAGTCGCCTACATATATATATATATATGCTCATTCAAATTAAATAGTTGATTGATCATATTTAATTATTTAAAAGATCATGGACGTACCAAAAAAAAATTACAAATGCTCTAACAATATATAATCTTTTTCTTGGACTTTATTTGGATCTTAATTTAGAAAGCACAGAGTTAGGGAAGGGGAAAGGAAAATGCTAAAAATTGACTGCATATAGATTCGCTGCTACTTCTTCTTTCCATTTTTTTTTTTTTTTTTTTTTTTTTGGGCATTCCAAAAAATTTTCTGCTACCTTTTGGATGCACTTCCAACATTAATTTATTGCATCTTAAAATATCAAGACAAAAATTTTCTCTCTTTTCTTTTTTTGGTGATTAAAGTATATATATTTGGCAGCAGCATGTTCACAGTGGCACCACAATATCTATATATACTTATATGGAGATTCTCATCATATAATTTTTTATTTTTTATTTTATTTTTTATAAGAACACATTACATTTCTTAGTTGTGCTGCGTGTGCATGTCTATATAAGATTTCCAATGGGGAATATTGCACAAAAAATATGCTTTTTTTAATCATATATTTCCTTTTTAATTATTTATGTGAGGTGATTAATTTCTTTCTTTTTGATATATATATATATATATATATATATATATATATATATATATATATATATATAATAGATAATGATCTACTAAAGCCTCTGTCTTAAGCTTAATTTAAGGTTCATTTTTCATTGAAATAAGTATTTTGAAAAACCGGCCGTTGGATTAGATAATTTTTTTTTTTATATACATCATGTCAGCTAAAAATCACAATGATTCAACAGTCAGTTTTTAAAATAAAGACTGTTAAATAATTGTTACAACATTCAACTGTATTTTGAAAACCGATTTTCAGATCACTATAATTTTTTACAGACATAATATACATAAAAAGATTATATAATTCAACGGTCGGTTTTTAAAGTTCGTTACTTAATTGATTAAATTTGTATATATATATATATATATATATATATATATACGGTAGGTGTAATGTATATATGAAGATGGATGGTAATGGTACAAGTTGTTTTCATAAAGGGACAAAGCCTAAAATAGACCAGAGGGATTCGTGTTTCCAAATTCGTCGGCAACAACAAAATCTAAATCCTTGAAACAAACGCGTTTGTTTCCATCCACACCTCGATCCGATAGTGACAAAACTTCTGGTATCCGTTTGCCGGAATACAAGTCCAACCAGCCCCCACCATTCGGATGGAAAAAAACCCTAATGCCTATTTCATTACTAATTCACCCACTCCCATTGGGCATTTGAAGCCCTAATTAAACCCCACCAAATCCCTAATTAACATGAAAAGACATAAATTAAGAATTATCGATGAGTACCGTATTCATAAGGAAACTTAAAAGATCGATCAATGATATATCGATCTCATTCATAGAATTAATTATATTGTTTACTTTATTGTTTATAGTGTGTATGTGTCTTTTTTTTTTTGGCCCCTCAAAAGGAAGATGACTTCTTCAACACATGAAAGTTGTAGCTAGCTAGCGCGCTACAACCAAACCGTATCGATAAAATTAAATTTTGACTAACGAGAAAGAAAAAAAAATTCGATCAAATACCGCGTACTAGCTAGGGTTGTTACATTTAGGGTTCTAAAAAAAAAGAATTTGAAGTGTCCAAATACCGCGCACTAGCTAGGGTTGTTACATTTAGGGTTTCAACAAGGACCTACCTGAATTAGTGGTCATTTTTTAAGTTTTAAATTTTTTGTTGTTGTTTAAGGTAGGATCATTCTAGCCTAATGACAACCCGGCCTAATGGGTCTAGCTAGCCATTTTTATAGCTACTTCATCTCTTTGAGGGAACATTGGCTACCCAAAAAATTTAACCCACTTGAATTTATCGATCAGTAATTACTTGTGGGTACGTAGATGAACTTCAATCTTCATAGTTGTACATATGCATCAACACCATTTGTGTTAAACACAACAAATTATCCCCCAATTAATTTTGCTCCATTTTTTTTCCTATTAAATATATCTCTATTTTGAGTAATCGAAATAAATAAGCATGTGCCAATTCTTGTTATTTCTCCAAAAACAGCCGAATTTTAGTTGCATTGCCTGCTAAAAGGCCAGTGTTGAAGAACTGCCATATCTATGTACCACAATTTAATTATTTGGACCACCTAATATATATATATATACACCATCATCTGAAATGTCATTTTACCCCGATTGGGAAGTAGTATTAGCGAATAATTAATGACATAATAATATTTGTGACAATTAAGATACTCGGATTTATAAAGAAAGTCTAGCTAGATCGATCAAAGTGATAAAAAAAATGAGGGTCGATCCAAAATTAGTTGAACGTTTCTTGAAGACTAAATTGTCATGATTTTCGTATCTCTTAAACAACAATATTATCGATACATTCAACCGTGCGCCAGTTGGGTCTAATCTTTCTTTAATAGTTATAGCTAATTAGTTGGATAACAATAGTGGCAAGCACTTTTTCAATGTCAATACCCAAGTATTTGTACCTTTCTATCTTTATCATTAGAATGCCAAAACATGGGATTCACCTCACTACCTACCATCCTTTCCCACTTAAAATAACGACTCACATTTATTTTTATGTAGAGCATTTTTTTTTTCTTATTTCTATCTAATGACCAAATTCAATCTATCTTAACCATTTCTAGCACTACAATTCGCCTTTAATTACCACTACCACCATCATCACCACTAGGTCAATTTGGATTCTTGTGGGTTCTTTGTTAGTAAAGGGCTTGTGTGCTATACAACATGAGGTTGTTGATCTCTCCCTTTCTTTAAACTCCCATGCATAACTACACCTCCACCTCGATCATAAGAGGGAAGAGATGCTATTACGCAGAGCGGCACGTAATATTATGTAGGGGTGGCAATTCATGTAAACAGGTCGGGTTCGTGTCGTGTCGAGAGGCATGTATTCGAGCATATGGGTCAACACGAACACGACCTATTTATTAATTGGGTAATAAATTCAAACACGAACACGACCTGTTTATAATTGAGTTGACACGAACCTAACCCAATTAACCCATTTAATAATTGGATCGTGTTTAGGTCAACACGAGTACACGACCAACCCAACACGGTTATAACCCAATTAACCTGAAATGAATCTGCTTACTTTTTTACTTATATTTAAACATCAAAAATCATATAAATTACTTGTTTATCAATGCAGTTTAAGTAAACATCCCAAAATGAAAATCATCTCATAATGAAATTATAAATTAAAATCATAAAACTTAAAAAGAAGCTCCAAAAAGGTTTCCATGACAACAACCATCGTAATCAAAATATAGTCTTCCGCCTGAAACCGATGTCACATCTCAAAAAGTATAAATAAATGTCTACAAAAGGCATCTCATAGGCCACAACCAAAGAAAATAAGATCTTATACCATTGTACTTTAATTATTTTTTAAAAGGGTCCAAATGGGTAAATGAGTTATACAGGTCAAAAGCGGATTATATAGGTCGGATTGATATGAACATGACCCCTATATTAGGCGGGTCATAGCGGGTCAATTTCAAGTTACACGGGTTGAAACGAAACTGATACGCCTAACTACACGGATTAAGCGGATCGACCCGATTCTGATCCGAACACGATTAGGAGTAACCCAAACCCACTATCTACAGTTCATGTCGTGTTCTCGGGTCGTGTCGCATTTTGCCACCCCTAATATTATGTATAAAAAAAATGCTATATATCTTATAAAAGTGTGTCCCAAATGATGTGAGGGTTGATCCAACCCTTCTCATTTACTATTGTATATGATGCTGGTTGACAAAATTGATAATTTTGGTACCTTTTTTGGGTACTAGAGCTCCCTTTTTTTTTGGGGAGGTGCAAGTTGGGTTTGTAACAATTAATGTTGATCTCATTTACACTTGATTGGCAATTTGTGGGGGCTGAAAAATCAAAGCAAGCCTATTTTCAACTCCATTTCCAATTCAGTAGGCGCCAGTTTCGTGGGCATTAGCATAGAAAATTAAAGAAAACGCGGCTTAATTATTAAAATTAGGTTCGAGTTGTTTCCCCCATTATTTCTTGTTGAAGAAGTTTCAATTTTAAGTCAACCAAATCTCACTTTCTTGTTGCTACCAACCCAAATCCTAATAAATCGAGCAGTTTAAATGGTTGGCGGGTACCCTACAGAGAAGGGTACCTAAGAAGATTAAACAGCCAAATTATAATGCCTCGTTACAACTAATTACTTGGTTGTTAGTAACTACGCCTCTATGAAAAAAGAACAAATGATAAGAAAGGCATTGACATTTATACTTAAGAGGACAAGATGGTTCAAACCTTTAGATTAATTTCATAGCCAGGTTATGGCTAATTTGTAATTGGGATGGAAAGGGATATGCATGATAGAAATCTGGCGTTACATACAATCATAGAGAGAAGGATACAATCGTACTTTAGTCACTATATATATATATATATATATATATATATATATATATATATGTCTTTAATTAACTGTGAGATATATATGCATTTTAAAAAATTGACAGTTGGATTAGATACTCTTTTTATAGATGTTATATATTTCAAAAATCGTAGTGATCCAATATTAACATTCAAAATACAGATAGTACTAAAGTGGTCTGCATAGGGCCAATTAATTGTACAACAGATTTAAAAAAAAAAAAAACTGATTGTTGAATTAGATACATTTCTTATAAATTTTATATTCACCAAAAATCACACTGACCCAGTGATCCGGTTTCTGAAAAATGTCACTGTAAAAAATGTGACCTTTTTACTCTTCAAAATATCACCATATATTTTTCAGTCTATTTTTTCAAAAACCGATCTTTGAAATCACTATGAATTTTGACAAGTATGAAATTCATAAGAAGAGTATCTCATCCAACTGATTAGTTTTTCATTTTTTTTTTTTTTTTTTTTTTGCAATTAGCCTTACGCACGGTCACCTTATGCAAATTTGAATAAGGTGCACCTTATATTAATATGCTGAGTCTATTATAAGGTGCACCTTGCATAAGATGACATGTATAAGGCCAATTGCATAATAGATTTTGAAAAATCGACCGTTGGATTAGATAGATCTCTAATGAATTTCATGTTCACCAAAAATCACACTTCTTATGAATTTTATGTTCACCAAAAATCACAGCGATCCAATGGTTAATTTCTAAAAAATTTCAAGAGTGAAAAATTGTGACTTATTTGTTCTTCAAATTATCACTAGTTTTTCTCAAATTGGCAATTGGATCACAGTAATTTTTTATGAAGATGAAATTCATAACAGGTGTATCTACTCCAATAATCAATTTTATAAAATCTATTATGCAATTGATTCTACAGAAGCCACTTTACGCAACTTTATATAAAGTGTACCTTATAATACTCATAGTAATTTTCTTATGAGTACGTACATATAAAAACTTATGTAAGGACTTGAATTTTTAGTCAATATTATGGAATAGGTAATTTAAAAAACTTATCGTTGGATTAGATAATCTTCTTATGTATGTCAAGTACGCCAAAAATTACAAGAATTTGATGGCCGGTTTATGAAATACAGATTGTGAAAAATTATGACAGTTTTCACAATTGAATAATGTCGTAGCTAGTTTTTCTATTTTAAAAATCGACCATTGAATCACTCGAACTTTTAAAACATATAAACTTTATAAAATTAATATTTAATCCAAGAATCCACTTTTCAAAATACTTACCCCATGTTAAATCATGAGTGTTGATATTCACGTACCTTTGGGGGAAAAAAAACCTTCCTAAATAAGCATTGATTACTTGTACAATACACGACATTACGATGAGATCATGCATGACAGCATGAGTCATGATCACCCATAAAAATTTGCTTCAATTTTATCTTCATTCGACAAGTGTTGTTATGATTCACAATATTTTGTATCAAAGATGAATTTCATGTACAGTCAGTCGACAAGTGGCACGTATAATATATATATATATATATATATATATATATATACAGTGGAAGGCTGCAAGAGGAGTAGCTGAATTTGTAGCTTGGATTGTTTGTATTGTCACATGGATTCCCACTGTAAAATTGCTGACGAACTGTGCTCTTTTCCGACAACTGCGCAATTCTCTCTCCCTCTCTCTCTCTCTAAAGTTCACTCTCTTTCTCTCTCTCTTTTAACTTGTTACTTTGTTAGGGCTTTTACAGAATCTCTGCTTTGCAGCCTTTTCCTCTACGTACTTCCGGCCGTATTATTACCAAATGACGAACAGCCCTCTCTTTTGCCTATAACAATTATTATCACTTTTCAAAAAGGTCTCATGCTTCTCCGAAGTACGTGTAATACACGCTCCACACTATTATGCAACTCTAGAATTTAGTCAATCCAAAATTTGTGTTAGGGCATATAATGTTCAATCATTTACTTAATTTTTTTAATTATATATTAAAATAATTCTTAAGTAAAAACTTGATTCTCAAATTTTATTCAAATCCTTTAAAAAAATTTACTAATGTTTTTCTCATTTTTCTCTATTTGAATTAGGGCACTTATATACGGTGTGTTTCTGGTTTCTAATTTCTATAATGTTGATTGGAATTCAAGGAGCATTCCAATAGAGACATCCTTCTCTATCTCCTCACCCTTCTTCTTTTCATCTGGTCACACGCGAGTTTTGTAAGGATTAGAGTTTGAGTAGGTTGATATACTAAATCCTAGAATGAAGATGATGACAATACATGCAACTGAGTACTTTCAACCACCGCAATGAATAAAGCCATTCATGCAAGCTAGAGAGGTGGCGACTAGTCCTACCCTAGGGTAGGGGAGCCGTAGTTGGTGAGCTTGCTAAAGGCAATGCCAACTATCAGGGGCGGAACTGGGATTTTGTTCGGGGTTTTTTTTTTTTTTCCACTATTTCAAGAAAATTATGAAACAATAAGCCTTCAAAATGCGCATATAAATATAGAATACACGTAACAAATATATGAATACTTATGAAATATGAAATTCAAAAGAAAATTGTGAACAAATGAAAGCTCATATATGGAATGACAGTCAAATCATTTAGAAGAAAGATCAAATACCAAATATATATATATATATATTTTAATTTTTATCATATTATTTTTTTTTTTAAAATTTTTTTTAATTTTTTTTTTTTTTTTTCAAAAAAGAAAAAAGAGACAAAAGTTTGAAAAACAAAACTAATATGAGAAAACCTAAATCAAAGATTAGATGAATTGATATGAAAAACAATGGAAAGTGGAGACTCTTGAGGTGTTTATGGGGAGAGAGAGAGAGAGAGAGATAACAAAAATAACAAAGAAAAATGAAACTTATTACACAAGTATACAATTTTTTTTTTCTCCCAAAACCCAGGGGGGCCATGGCCCCCCTTTCCTAGAACCTAGTTCCGCCACTGCCAACTATATATATATATACACACACACACACACACACACTAGAACCTTGACCGGGAAAGATGAAGATGATGGTGTAGATGCATGAACGTACTCAACAAAATAGGGCCGGAGAGCGCACATGAGAGCATGAGAGAGTGAGCGGATAGCCAATCAGGGAAGAAGCAATGTCCAAACAGAAAAACAACCGTTGAGATAGTTGAGTCAAGGATTTGAGTAAAATTGGATTTGGATACTTTAAGTTTGAGTAAAACTTGATTTGATATAGGTTTGGATAAATGATTGGAGAAAGATTTAAACTCATTTTCACTCAATTTTTGAATTTGAGTAGGATTTGAGTGTGAATTGGAGATACCCTTAGGACTGTAAGTTCTAATAAATTTTTTTGGTGAAAATCGTATTTTATAATGAATTTATTTTCTTATAAATGTTACATATATCAAATATCAAATATCAAATTAATAGCACTCTAATAATTTTTTATTTGATTTAATTAATAAAAAATTCCACATTTATGATTCGCTATGACTCTTAATTTTTTATTAACTAATATTTGATGGAAATATATGATGCATGTGTGTAGAAGGAATATATAATCCACCTAACAAAGGATATTAATTGCAAAATACAAATTCCAACATCTTCTAACTCTTATAAATGTTACATATAGTCCACCTAAAAGTTGGGAAGCATTGGATGAATTACCACGACTGACTTTCATCTAAGGGCCCGATTGGAAGCCGGAATTGGCGCATGGATTTGGAATTGGGCTTGCCAATTCAAATTCCGTCGTTTGGAGCCTGATTGAATTGGATTTATAAATTCACGTTACAATTCCGGCCGGCCAGAATTAGACGCTTGCAATTTTGAGTCCCCCAATTCTTGGGGGGAGGGGTGTTATTTGCAATTCCAAGACAAAGAATTGAGCTTCTTCCCTTCCCGATACCCACCCAGCCCGAGCCCCTCTGTTCTCTCTTTCATTCCCTCATTCCTCTTCACACTTCAGCGAACCAAGACACCATCGGCAGCGGTTCTTCGCACCGTCGTCACTGCATCTTCTCCAGCGGTTCTTCTCTACCCTCAGTTCCTCGCGAGTCGCGAATCGAAGACCCATTCTCTCTTCTCGCTTCAAAGTGGAGCACCGTCAGATTCGATTTCTTCACCCACGAGAGGCCGAAAGCTCTAACTTCACACACCCTGGTACGAAACCCTAACCCTAAGGCAGATTCATCATGATTTTTCCCAGAGGTAAAGTGGCAGCTTTTCTAGGTAGAGAGCCATACATCCTCTGTTCTTCTGAGTGGATAGGGCAATGAGGGCAACGACAACGATTAAATGGAGCAGATCTGAGTTTTTAGCCGTTCATGGAGGGTTTAGCTGGAGAAGATCAGAGCTAGACAGCGTGGGGAAGAGCAACGGAGAGGGTTAGATCCGAGCAGATCTGAGCTCGCGGCACACTGATAGGGTTAGTTAGATTTTTGAAAATCTCTCTCTGTTTTGCTGGATGGATGATCCTTTGATTATTTTGGTTGTGTGATGAGTTCATCTGCTATGGAGATGGTGGTGCTAATTATTCTATGGAGCTAGTTTTAATTCATTCAAACCCTAGAATTGAAATTTTGAAAGAAAAAATACAATTTCAAATTTCAAATTCTTTAGGTCATCCAATCATTAGAATCACAATTTAATTCCAATTCCAATTCTGTCAGAATTAGAATTGAAATTACAATTCTCTATTTCATTTCCATTTCCACGTTCCAATCAGACCCTAAGCTAACTTTCATCCAACATTTCCTAGCTCTTAACGACGGACTTTCATATAAGTCAAATATACTTGACTATATGATTTTTGTATATATATATATATATATATATATTAAATCTTGTGCATGTGCCATTATAAATTTCACCCTTTTTTTAATTTTATTTTTCTGTTTGGCATGATAATTGACATGTAGTAAATCGATAGCTTAAGCAAATCACTTGACATGATAGGACAATTGATGTGGAGTTGCTATGTCAGCACCACATCAAATAAAAAATAAAATAAAATTTTAAAAATTTACCTAAAAAATTTCACTATGCCCATAAATAGTGATTTTAAAAAATTATTAAACCCATAAGTATATAGGTTCTCCCAACACATTTTTTGTAATATCAAATGGGTCCAAGTTTTGAATCCCCCATCTCCTTTAAATGTAGAGATACCACCTCAATAACAAAGGCAAATATTAACTTTAAATAATCTAACCTTGAGAAAATTATTTAAAATTATATATTTTTGAGTTCTTTTACGATGTGCCATGGAGATCGGAGTGATTGCATGTAGAGCTACTATTTGTACAATCTTATGAGATGTGCAAATGTGAGAAGTGCAGGCCTAGCTAGTACTACTTTTATATGTTATGAACTATTGATCTTATACATTTTGGAGAGATGAAAAGAGCTTACCCTACTCTTTTTGTTGTGGCCAGGATTTGGCTACCCTCCAAATTAAGGTCTCTATAAGTGGCACTGTCATGTGCATTAGGTTTTAGGAAAATGGTTTCTGTAATTCTCTCATTTTTCACCACTTAGGTTTTACTGGGGTGATTTTGGGTAGATTGTGACTAGCTAGTGCTTTGTTTTAAGGTAAAAAGTCCGAGTCAAAAATTTTACATATAGAACAAAAGTTTATCATGTAAGCAATGACATGAACAGAAAGTAAAAAAAAAAATTACAGCAAGGTAAGTGGGTAGGTGAAAATGTTTTAAGGCAGGTGGAGAAGAATCATGAACCAAAAGCAAAAGAAAAACACATTTAGGTAATTAACACTTAAATCAACAAGGGGTTTGAAGCATTTTTAAAAATGAAAAATGCTACTTTTAGAATTTTAATTATTTTATTTTTCCAACAGATAGACACATTATATAAAAATCCTATATATAGGAGTAGCATTGTTCTTTAGAAATAAATGAAAGCATGACCATAACTTTCTTAGTGAAATGAAACGAAAATAACAGTGTCCACGTAGTGAATTAAAAAAAAAAAAGTACTAGGGGCAAGTAAACAATATTGTCAATGGGTAAGGACGTTATGCCCTAATGATCATCTCTCTCCTCTTTAAGAGAGAGGGGATTTGCCACTCATGTTGTGTAGCTCTGGAGTCTATCTAGACTGTATTTAAGAATCAAAAAGTTAAGGGTAATTAAATTTTACAAAACTTCATAAACTATAGGTCATTTTTTGAAAAATATTCTTCATGAACTTCAAAATTAAATAAACTACCCCTTGAATTAAAGGCTTCACAAAATCTCTAAGTATGAACTATAAAATTATACTCCCTCCGTCCCACAAATATAGGCCAAAGTGGTCAAGGCATGCATTTTGAGGAAGCCGATTAAATATTGATTTAGTCATATTTTTCCAAATTTTTAATCGGTTTCCTCAAAATGCGTGCCTTGACCACTTTGGCCTATATTTGTGGGACAAAGGGAGTAATACTTTACTCCCTTTGTTTGTTTATTCGTTATTAGAAAACTTATAACAAACGAATAGAATGGGTATAGTTTTTTTTTTTTTTTAATGTTATTTATTTATTTATTAATCTTTTAAATGATAACCATTAGGAAGGGGCCAAAGTATTATAATTTTCAAAATTAGATGAGGGTTATTTGTTTAGTTTTGAAGCTTACGATGATGGATTTTACATATCTATCTTTTAGATATATGGAGTAATGATCCTATCAGCAAATGCTGACCTTAATAGAGTATCAGCAAACACTTTATGGCAGTTAGATTTCACCCCATGACCGAGATATAATGGCCATGGAGTATTAATTTGCTGAATTTAATAAAGTCGGCAAATACTAATAGCATCATTTCACTCTCTCTCTCTCTCTCTCTCTATATATATATATATATATAGATATATATATAATTTCATTTTTAAAATTTGGAAAAATTTTGTGAAAACTGCCTAATTAATAAAGAGGGTTCGGAGCAAAGTGGGTTTTTTTGGTATTTCAATAAACAACCAGTTGAGGCTAGTCCTGTTGATCAGGCCCCATGACTCTCATCTAAGATGTCATGAGTTTAATTCTCGCATATGGGAAAATTGTGGTGGACTTGTATCCCCATATGCTCCATATTTCCCTCCCTTACGTACATGCGGTGTTCTCTCCCCTGCTAATTGAATTTGTGCCATCAACAGGTGTTCCTCAATAAGAGGCGAGTACATTGTTTATTTACTTTCGCAAATACAAGTAAGCATGTCCAACAAAAAATAAAAAACCACAATTACCTCCATCTTTCTCTTTTTAATAAAATCCAATACTATTTCACGTGCAGTTTGCTGTTGATTTTGTATGATTCATGGGTGTCTTTAAAAGCTAGAATCACCACCCAAAGAGAGGACCCCCTAAAGCTATATGCTCTCTCTCTCTCTCTCTTTTTTAATTCCCCACTTCCTCGATGTGCTTTGAGTTTAAAAACACCCAATTCTCGGAGGAGGAGAGAGAAAAAGAGAAAAGAGAGGAGCAAGAAAAAATGGCACTAGAAGCTGTGGTTTTTCAACAAGACTTGTTTAATTATAATAATGGAAAAGATCTCTGCAGCTTGTTTGGAGGAAATTGGAGCTATGATATTCCCTTTGGTCTAGAAAGGGAAGAAGATAAAGGTTGTTTTGAGATTCTTGAGAACCAAACAGAAAAGGTACTGGGTCATTATGGAAATTGGGCTTCTTCTTCTTCTCCTCCTCATCCTTCTTCAATAGTGGTGCCACATTTAAATGAGTGGTGCCATGGATCCAATAATTCTTTGTCATCTGAAGCTGAGATTGCTAGTGGGTCGATTAATAATCATGCTGGGGAATTAATATCACAGTTGGGTAGCTCCTCAACTTCCACTATAGTCCGCCCTAAACGACGTCGCTCCAAAAGTAGAAAGAACAAGGAAGAAATTGAGTATCAAAGAATGACCCACATTGCCGTCGAGCGTAATCGTCGCAAGCAGATGAATGACTATCTCTCTGTTCTCCGATCATTAATGCCGGATTCTTATGTCCAAAGGGTCTCTCTCTCTCTCTCTCTCTCTCCCCCTCTCTCTCTCATAATTTATATGGATTTTAATCTAAAGACTTGGTGCCTTTTTTTTTTTTGTGTTAGTCTCAAGACTAGTTTAGTTTTTTTTTATTTGGTCATTTTAACTGCAATCCTTTGATGCCCACTAGCCCATTTGGCGAGATCGAGGACAGGGTTTTGGGATAGTGGGTCACCCATTTAAGACTCCATGCTAGCATATTGTAAATATGTTTGTTTTATTTGGTCATTTTAACAGTACTTAATCTTTTGATACCCACTAGCTCAATTAGCAAGAAGGAGGGTTTTGGGATAGTTGGTCTCGTTTCGGGAACCTATGCTACCATTCTGTAAATATGCTTGTTGTAATTGATATTCTGATACTGTATTAAAAAAAAAAAAAAAAGGAAAAAGAAAAAGCGTTTGATTCTCTCTCTTACTTACATGGGTTTTATGTTATTGTGATCATTATTAGGGTGACCAAGCATCCATCATTGGAGGTGCCATTAACTTTGTTAAGGAGCTGGAGCAACGCCTACACTCACTAGGTGGCCAAAAGCAAGTAAAGGGGACACCATCCGACAGCTCCTCCTCCTCCTCTTTCCCTTTCTCTGAATTCTTCACTTTCCCACAGTACTCAACGAGTTCAACTCAGTCTGACAACTCAGTATCCATGACTGAGTCAAATTCCAATACCCAGCTTGCCATTGCTGATATAGAAGTAACCATGGTAGAGAGCCATGCCAACCTCAAAATCCGATCGAGAAGGCGGCCGAAGCAGCTGCTGAAGATGGTGAATGGGCTACAAATTCTACGTCTCACTATCCTTCACCTTAATGTTACAACTGTTGATCAAATTGTCCTCTATTCTCTCAGTGTCAAGGTTAGTCAATTAATATTCAAACAAATTAAATAGCTAGTCATGACAGTAGTTCAATTTCCATGGTATCATTTGGGATATACTTCTGGATCGGAGACAACTTTTTTGAGGCATATAGTATTTTTCATAAATATATAGAATTGAAAGAACCCACTTTAGATTTTGGATTTATTGTGGGTATAATGCAGGTAGAAGATGACTGCAAGCTGACTTCAGTTGATGAGATTGCCACTGCTGTGTATGAGATGCTAGGTAGGATTCAAGAAGAAGCTTGCTTGAATTGAAAACTCTAATTTTCCAATGGGATTTGCTCCTTCTTTACCTGCATATATCATATGTGGGTATTTTCTTTTCTCCTCTTCTTTTCTTTAATTTTCTTTTTTTTTCTTTTTTTCCCTAGGGATCTTTTGTATCTGAAATTGCTTATGGCCGCAGACATTGTCCTTTTTTTTTTCTTTTTTTTTGTTTTTTGTTTTTTGTTTTTTGTTTTTTTTTTTTTTTTTGGTTTTTACCCAATTG
>JAESVK010000727.1:1227459-1240427 GCA_017140935.1 Hamamelis virginiana | reverse complement strand
ACTGAGTGTTGTCTGTGATGGGTTGGGATATATAGTACTGTGGAGGAAGGGTCGTGCAAGCATTAGAGTTACTTTATGTATGAGCCATGCATACAAAAATGCTTGGTCAATTTAACCCATCTATACTTTCATACCAATAATATATGTGATGGTGTTGGCCTTAATTAATTAATTAATTAATTCTATGAACCAATTTATCAATGGGGTTATGGGAATGTTGTTGAATGGGTCATGGTCTCAAATATCATACTAATGGGACCGACCATTCATATCGTTTAGTTAATCTTTTTCCATCATGTCACAATTTTTTTTTTCCTCTTTATTGGATGTTGAGGACTTGGTGAATCAAGTCCGTAGTATGGTCCATAGTTCAAATAATAGCAGCATTAATATATACGTACCATCTTAATTTACTTACATTCAATTAATTATATTTTAATTTCTTTCAATTTAAACAACAAAAATCTTGATGGAGGGACTGCCCTATAGAAAGGGTCTACTAGCTGATTTATTTAATTTAATTTCTTTTTGAATATATATAGTCACAAGAGTAGTGTAAAAATCAAGATTTATTCTCATAAAAGTTTAAAGCTGAACTATCAAAACCACCTATGAAAAGTGATCGATCGAAGTACAAGAGAAGGCTGTCATGAACGGCTTTAGAAGAGATATAGCTAAGCTTTCTCTGCACATCTATTTTCAACTTTACATTTGAACAGACATATACATACATACATACATATATTATTTTTGTTGTTAATATTATTATTATTATTTTTTAATTACAAAAATGTAAATGATGATTTTTGTATATAAATTCAAATCTGAAATGATTCATGTACATGTTGGAGGTAATTGTGGCCCCATGAATTTGTACGATGTTTCGGGGTCGCGTCTCCCAAGGTATAAAGTGGCCGCGGATATGCTGGTGGGGTTGGAATATCTTTGTGAGACCAGAATGATGAGAGAATAAACTTATGCTTAAATATTGTTAAAAAGAGACAATTGACAATAATTTGATGTGTAGAAAATGGTAAAATTAGGGGAATTTGGGTTGTTGATTTTGAACTATAATTGTTTGGCTAGAGCATAATATTTTTTCCTAAGAGGGTAAAAAGTTTACACTTGATGGTTGCTTTTAGGATTGACATTTTGAAACTACCAAACAACTCCTTATATAGTAATTTTATTAATATAAGAAAAAGAAAAGAAAAGACATTGAATTTAATTAGAAGGCAAAGTTATATTAATTCATCCCAAACTATGTCCAAGGCAAAATCATGGGGTAAATAGTTCATTGGCAGCCCTAGCTTGTACTGGTTTCAACCAAGACATCATGCTCCCACAGCATATTTTCTGTCTCTAGCCTGCACTATAAAACTTAGAATCTCAGCATCTTGTATGCTAGTGAAGTGATCCAACGTACCGATCGATGACGAACCAAGAAACTGGATAATGATGACCAAATAATCTGTGCATTTTATTGAATAGGTGAGACAAATTTGGTAAAGCTAGTGTCTCAAAATATACCAGCCTTTCTTGCCAAAAAAAATTTAGATCTAACCACTTGTTTTCTCAATTTGGCTGTTAGGATCAAGGAGACAGGAAAAGAAAGAAAAATTTAGAACCTTAAAAATATCGACCAAAAAACTCTAGCTCAATTGGTATTAATTAGTGTCAACCTTACATATATATATATATATATTTTGGGCACAGTGGCCTTGTGCTGCATTGTTACTCTAGCCTTGTTGGCTTGCTATGCTATATATATTAATAAGAGGGGTTTTAATTAATTGGGATGATAAATTAATTCTGCAAGATGGCTAGGCTCTTGATCTATATATTACTCAATAATGCATGTTTTTTTTTTTAAATCTTTCTGTAGATTTGATCAAGAAATAACAAATTCACATGACTAAAACAGAAACTTAATTAGTGCGATCCGACCTAATCAAAAGAGGAAAAAGTTGAGGCAGCTCCAAATCATGCATAATTAACCCATGTACTTAATATTCTTTTGAATAAACACCCAAGTAATTAAGGAAACAGGGAGGATTAATAAGTATTTATATATAAAAAAAAAAATTATAAAGTGAGCTGGTTTCAATTATCTAGTGCTTTTGTTGGCATCCTTAGATAATTGAGGTAAGTCACTGTGACTGAATGAATGGAAAATGAACTAAGGAGGATGTTTCATACTATATATTATTAACTTTACACGGCGACAAATAGTTTGTCGACACGTATGAGACATGCCATAGTAAAAGATATGTAAGATCATCACTGTCTCATATTGTTCCCTGAATTCAACTATACCGGCATTCCTTTGAGAGTATTTGTTGTTTTTTTATTAATTTTTTAATATTATTTTTCACAAGCATTGTGGAAGGGTTTAAGCTTCCATTGGTGAAAAAGATCATGTTCCTTGATTTATAAAGACTAAAGCAAACTCTACTTCTTGTTTTCTAGTGGTGAACATTGGGTTTGAAGGATTCCATCTCTCTCTCTCTCTCTCTCTCTCTCTCTCTCGCTCTCATACTGTTAATGACTTTTTTTTCTTTTCATGTGAAAGTAAGGACATGAAAGCTCATATTTTAAGTGCAATTAACAAAGCAAAAAAGAGATGGGGTTGTTACAGACCCCAAAAGCAGAAAGAAAAATACAAAAAGAAACACAAGATTTGCTTAAATACTCATCTTAAGTATTTATTTTTTTTGTTTTTGCTTTTGCTTTTGCTTTTGCTTTTGTTTTTGTTTCTCCTGGCTCATGATTTGTGTATTATGTAAAATAACCCAAGCAGCAGATAAAGAAATAACTGCAGATAATGACTGGTTCAGATAATAAAAAAAAAAAGAATAAAGAACAAAAGGTGATCATCAAGGCAACAATGACCTTACCCAAAAACAGGAAAGGAATAAGAGAAAAGGATAATTCATTGAAATAAGAGAGTGAACCTAAGATTTGACTGGTCCCAATCATGAACCCAAGTGTACAAAAGATTAATTGGCCACTGTATTTCTTTTAATCATGTGTGCAGTACTCTTTTCTTCAAAGCATTCTAAAAAAATTTCTAAACCACCCAAGCGTGGGTAGTTTAGTGGTTGAGGAAGCAGGTTAAGGGCGTACCCAGCCCCATGGTCTTGGATTTGACTCTCATTAACTACTAATATCTTGGGTTATGAATCGCAAGGCGCAAGCCTTGTTCGGAATGCAAGATTTAGTCTGATGCGTGCAAGCTGGTCCAGGATACCTGCATAGCAGCACACAAAAAAAAAAAAAATTCTAATAGTGACTTGTACATATATATCTTGAATTCCATGATGTCACAATTGAAACAATAGGGTATTTACATGTGATTGAGAAATGAGAAACAATGTCCGATTTCCCAAGATATTTTCCTCAACCCAAATTTCAAACTCGAAAACACGCTGAGAAAACTTGGAAAAACGACAATTTAAAACCATTGTCGTTTTGTTGTTATGATTGTTGCTTATAATGTCATCCTAACCCGGGGCAGGGAAACCACGAATGATCGATCTCAAACAACCGTCGTAAATATATAACAAATGACAATGCTTTACAAAAACCATCGTGTTTTAATTTACATTATCACAACATTTTTCCAAAATCATCGCCGTTGTAAAATCTAGGGCATCTCCGGATCAGTGAGTACCCCATCTTGAGAAGTTGGAATTCTGGAGAATGTTGCTTCATCATATCCGACATCATACCAAATTGGATAGTTTGATAATAATAATATCTAGCTTTAGAGAGAATAATTGTATAAAAATACATACTTGATCACTATATATATATATATATATATATATACTTTTGTAAATCATAATTTAAGGCAAGGAAAGGGGAAAGGTACTAAAATCTTCCCGGCCCACTCTTTAGCTAGCCATCAATTTTAAAGCTTAGATTCATAGTGTGTATATTTAATATGTAAAGCTACCTTTGTCGGTCCAAAGCCACTTGTGGGTCAATAGTACTGATTTAATTGGTCGACAAAGTGAAGTCGCTTTCCATCGATCTTCTTGAAATTGTGTTCTTGTATCTATAATCCGTATAAATCATCTTTGTCTTCCCTGTTTCTCTGCATCTTCTTTGGCAGCATCTCTTATTGAATTGATGTATTCTTGGCTCAATTATCATCTTTAAAATGTGATTTAATTGAAAGCTACGTACCCTTGGAAGCTAGCCATATCCCTGGCACCCCTAGCTTGGAGCACTTTTTTAATTTGCAAAAAATATAGTGGGGTTCAAAAAATATGTGCAAAAAATATAGGAAATTTTTGTGTCAGATGGACAATCTAGTTGAGCTATATATTTTGGTGGGTAATTTCTAAAAAATTTCCTAAATGGGGTTGAAATGAAACTTATTAGTGGGGTTCAGATTGAATTAGACCTGATTCATGCATATATGGGTGGGCTAAAAAATATCTCAAACCCAACCTAAATTTGGGTTTGGGTTGAGCTTCAGTTAAGGTCCCAATCCAAACCTCAACTGATTTATAAATTATAATATATTTATTCCTACAAAGATGCTAGTGTGGATGATGGTGGTGGCTTAGAGGTGCCTAAAGGCATCTCTAATGGGCTCTCATTTGGGACTTTCATTGTCAAAATTTACTCTAATTGGTGCCACCCATGGCTTCCAAATTTGGCAATGGCATGATTGCTTTCCATAGTTGAGATTTTTTTAGTGATGGTCATCTCCTCCCAAATAGTCCACACCAAATTTTCCTTCAATTTAAAGGCCATTGGAACAAAATAGTGCTAAATATGGAAGGAGCTTCTATTTTGGCACTCCAGTATTCTCAAATATGGAAATGAGAGGCTCAAATAGAAGCTCCTTTAAGAAGAGTTGCAATTCAATTGTTGGGCTAAAGTGGTTTCACTATACGGTTTGGGGAGAGAAAGTTCTGGTTAAACCCAAAATTATTTCTATTGAACCAAAGGGCCCAGTTGGTAAACGCGAGACCTCAAAATCTTATATAGAAACCTACACTTACCCACGAGATCTCAAAATCTTATATAGAAATCTACACTTACCCACAAATGGGAATCAATGCGCATCCATGTGCTCAGTGCTACCCTTGATAAAACAATCAATTCAGACCTAGAAACCTGAAAAGAAGTCCAAAAGAAAAGAGACATAAAAATGGTATTCAAAAAATTTATGTTTGATAAAAGCTGCTGGAGTTGCCCCAGTTGGTGAGAGTATAAATAGAAAAGGTTTAGCATTAGCTAGCTAGGTTAAGTTTACAGGTTAAATCCTCACCAATATAACCAAAAACATTGTATGGACCAAAAATTCTAAACTCTATGATAGGACAGTAAGATAGAACTGCTATTTTCGTGCATTTAAAAAATATACAGAAATAGAGATTCAATCTTGCTACCATTCTCAAATAATTTAAAAATTGGTCATAGAGCATTACTGTTAAGAAATTTGAGTACATGCTGGGTCCTGCGTGGATCCATGCCAATCGTGAGATAATCAAGCCCGATCAAGTCTCATTAAAGCCCAGCCCATTAAAGCCCGATCAAATCTCAAAATAATCAAGGGTTTGTCAAACCATACCAGTAAGATATCTCCATCAGATTCAACTATATGAAGTCCAAATTGAAGTGGGATTTCTCTCCTAGGGTGTGATTGAAGAAGGACAGTCCAATCATTAAGCCCCACGTGGAAAGCCCCCAATGTGATATCGTGGAAAACACAGTAGAATGATCCTTTGCTGTAGACCACATGTCCACATCCTTAATATTCTTGAAGAAGCCATTAAAAATGTAAGTAGCCCATTCTGGGTGGGCCCCCCCCCCCCCCAATGACACGTGTTGATGATGATTTTGTCGTTTTTTGTTGAACTGAATGATGAAGATCATACAGTCCGGCGAATTTGGAGCTGTGGAGAAACTGGCTCTGCATGCAATCCCATGTCCGAGTTACAGATAAATTCATCTTGGAAACCTAACTTCTACTTGTTATTAGTATCAACTTGCAGGCCGGCCCTCAGGATTTGGATGCCCTAGGCGAGCTTCTAAAACTATACCCCTATTGATAAAAAAAAAAATTTTTGCAAAATTTTAGTTATTGAACCTTCATTTTTCATAAGCTAAAATCTACAGCAATCAATTCACAACATCCGAACCTCCTATCATCATTACAAAAATAATTAAACTAATAAATAAGACATACATGATACAACAATCAATTCAAAAGGAAGGTTTTCAATAGGATCATCATCGAACATCCTGTCATCATTACAAATATAATTAAAACCTACAACAATCAATTCAAAAGAAAGGTTTTCAATATGATCACCCCCGAACCTCCTGTCATCATTACAAATATAAATAGAGGCTAAATAGTAGAACATACCCGAGTAATCCGAGCATGGTTGCTTTTTAGGAGCCATGGTTAAATGATGAGACCTAAAATAACAAAAAAACTTATTATACTAATGTCAACAACAATTGTCTCTAAAATTTTATCATTTTTCTGTTTTGAATTTACACGAAAACTAAAAACAAGGATTATATCTTGGCAATGCTTATAAACATTTTAAAGAGCTATTATTGATATGTAGTACCATTGATAATCTGCTAGACATATATAGTATTACTATGTGATAAGCACATAGCACAAGAATGAGTACAAATAAATTAGTACAAGTAAATTCTAGGGCTTGTTTGACAAATATAAAAAGTCAATTACCCTAATATCTTCTGTAACCCAAATCTAGAACTACTTAAACGTGTAACTAATTTTCTAACCCAGTGAACCCATAAATACTTTGAGATTTATACCCTAAATTAACTGAAATTTAAATTATACGAACCAATTGACTGAAATACCCTAAATAAATTGAAATTTACCAACCAATTACCTAAAACAAAGAGTGAGAGCATGATGGGTTACCTGCGGCTGAGAGCTTTCTTGAGAGGAGAGATAAAACAACTGAACAAGTGATGAACTGAATTATTGAAACTGCATAACTCGATTAAAGTGATCCAATCAAAAGAAATGAGATAAAGTGATCCAACTAATTAATACCCAAATTAACCAACCAATTAACTGTAATATCCTAAATTAATTGAAATTTACGAGCCAATTAGGCAATTACCAACCAATTAGTCAATTACCCTAAACAATTGTAACAAAACCCTAAAAAAAATTTAAACAAACCCTAAAAATTAAAGAACTTACCGGTTGGAATTTGGAACGGAGTCGTCGCCCGTCGCTATGAGCCTTCGAACTTTTGAAGTGAGCCTAGTGCGAGAACTGAGGAGAGGAGAGAGTGAGAGAATGTGCCGCTGTGGTTTGTAGGTGGGTGAGACTTGAGAGGCTGTGTTAGAGTCGAGAGGCTGTGCGAGAAAGAGAGATAGTGCAGACTGAAGAGTATCGGATTGGGGGGAATGGGATTAATGGATTATGGGAGATGGGCTGAGGGGATATGGGATTAATGATTTATGGGAGTTGGGCTGCTGGATTGAGCTGTAGGCTAGATTATAATTTTTTTTTTTTTTTGGGTTGCAGGCTGTATTGGAGTTGGGCTGAATATATACCCCCAAAAATACTCATCTTTGGGCTACCCAAGGCCTGCCCCTTCTGCCTCCCCTCAGGGCCGGTCCTGTCTACTTGTTATTAGTATTTGAAAAATTAACCAACTTGGGGTCTTAATGGCTAAAACCAAATCACAAATAACAGATACATATATATATATATATTAAATTCTTTTAGGCTACATACCTCCACCCTTATTTGCATAACGATGAACTCACGTCTGCTATTGCAGACGGCACGTAACCAAATTCGATAGACAAAATTACATCGTTCCATGATTAAATATAGAATATCGACCAGAAGATCGGACTATGGTGGGTTTTTTTCTGCTTTTTTATAAGATCTTCCTATCTTCATATTTAAGCTACTAGGACTAACCTACTGGTGAGGATGTAAGAGGAAAAGGGTTAGGATTAAATTAGGTCAAGATAAAAAGAAAGGGTATGATCTTAAATAGAGTAAAATTGTTAACTTAATTAATGTAACCTGTGTAGAACTAGGAAATCGAAATCATAGTAGGACTTGGGTTCTATTAATTACTAATTATCTAGAAATTAAATAGGCTCTTGCTTTGTTGGAGGAAATGTGTCTAATCACATGACGTGGCAATTGTTGATAGGATGTTATTATTACTAAAATATCCTTTACTGGGTATATACTATTCTATTTGAATCATGCTGATTTGTTACCAATTATGGCTTCCTAGGGACCGGTGAGTCGGTGACAAAGGACAATGGTTGTGGCATATGGGCTTTGTTTGGGTTGTCCGATTTAAACATATTTGACATTTTGTAAGGGTGTGTGGTTATTGCAATCCCAATCTCCTCTTTCTATACCTTCATGGCTTTGTAGCTCCCATAATTTTCTAACTAAATCTCACACATTTTCTAAAATGCCCTCAATCCCATTTTAATCGGAATACAACTTATTTCCCCACCCCAACCAAGAATACCACATTCACGATCATAAAAAAGGTCTTCTCTAGCGAGGTCTCCTCCGGTGACTTATTCGACGAGGTATTATCCAACGGCAAGCAACTCTCACACACACACACACTCTCTCTCTCTCTCTTTCTCTCTCTCTCTCTCGTCACTATTTTTTTTGTCTCTCAAAAGGGACGATGAAGCCCACCTAGTCATGAAATTTTGAATAGGAACAAATCTTAAGAATTATACCCTTTTTTTTGTTTTTTTTAACTGTTCAGTTGGAAGTGACCAAACATTTTAGTATTGTTCGGTGGTTATTCGCCAAATATTGTCCATATGTTCGGTACTGAACCTACCGAACAGAGGGACTATGTTTGGTGGATAACCACCGAACATTATAAAATTATTCAGTCACTTCCAACTAAACGGTTAAAAAAAAAAAAATTATGAACAAATCTTAAGAATTATACTTTTTTTTTTTAACCGTTTGGTTGGAAGTGGCCGAACATTTTAGTATTGTTCAGTGGTTATCTGCCAAACATAGTCCTTATGTTCACTTGAAGAAAATCGAATATTTTCAAAATGTTCGGTTGGCTTTCACCGAACATTATCAAAATGTTCAGTTATGTGAACGACCGAATGTGTCATGAAGTTATAAATTTTTTTTGCAAAAAACGCTTTAAAAATGTACAATATATGGTGTTACAAAGTACTTGTTAAGCAATGTTAAGCAACCAAATATCCAACCAAAAACCACAACGATGTTACTTTATATGAGATTGAATGAAATGAGAAAATAGAAGGGGTTAGAAAGAAGATGAAAGATGGGTTAGAGGGAGAAGTAGGGTTTTAAAATGTGTTATTTTTTTAATCTTTTGGGGTGTAGAGAGAGTCTCCTCTTTACTTGACTTTTTAAAAATTAATGTCCTTATTGGTCAAATTGCTCATGGCTATTTTGAGTATTCAAAAGTATGGGGTATGGAAAGTGGAGATTGGGGTTACAATAATCATACCCATTTTGTAATTAACCAAATCTAATCCGACTCATTGCGTCAATGGGCTCATAATGTTTTTTGTTTTTTTGTTTTTTTTTTTTTAAATTAAAGAAACCTATCATTACTCCAAATTCTCTTCATATTAATAAATGGGTATCCATGTATCTAAATGTATTCAAATTCATTTTTTAATAATATTAATAAAAGTGTGAATACAGACCACTACGCCGACAGATCATTTGTATAATTTAGGTTTCATCCATATGGTTTTATATTTAAAAATGATTTTTGTTGACAGCTGATAGGGGTGGGTTGGTAGTAATAGGGGTATATAACATGGATATTATGAAAATGCCCATCCTAAATTGAGCAATGCTAGGGATGCCGAAGGCAGAAATCCATGCTCTCACAAGAGTTGGTATGGGGCCCACAGTACTCATGTGAGCGCAGGAGTACTCAAGGGAAATCCTTGTATTTTGTTCCTAAATTTCTCCATTACTAGCCATCTTTACTCGAGGGAAATCCTTGTATTTTGTTCATAAATTTCTCCATTACTAGCCATCTTTTCTAATGTAAGAAGCCACCCGAGGACCGCTCGTTCAAACGATATAAGTTACCCATATTCCAAATTTCCAATGCTAACAAATTGATATCAATGCACTTTCATGTGCTCAAATTCGAGATCTCTTTCCTAAAAAAAAAAAAAATACATGCCACTAGACTACAAGGTCACTGGCAATTTTTATTTATTCACAGGGAGAAATGATGCAGATCCTCCGTTGTCGTTATTCAATAGTACAGATTTTTAAATAAACTTGTTATCAAGGATCAAAGTCTAGCACACACACAGTAGTAATATTCAAGTTTTAGAATACATGAATTTAAGCTTTCAAACCTTCACTCCCAAGTTTCTAAAAGCAATTCCTTCTCATTTTCATCTTCGGCCGAGGATCACATTCATCCATTGCAGATAACATGCCCGATCATGACAACCTGGTAAAAGGAATTCCCATAAGTTGAAACAAAATATATATTTTTCCACAAGGCTTCAATTCTTCTAACTTCAATTTTTCTTCTTTGTATTGACATTATACTTGGGTTCTACACTGTAGATCTACTATCAGAAATAGAAAATGATCAACAAAAAATTCTATATACTACTACATTGAGAAGGATGTGCATTCATGCTTCTAATAATCAGTCAAGTCCCACTTAAATCAATAAACCAAGCTGAAATAATGTAGATAGTTGAACCAGAAGAAGAAATGGCACCTTTTGTAGCGATAGTATTCAAGACTCAGGGTAGGTGGGTATAGGAACCCCTGATTCTACTGTTAGGTTTTTGAAAGCAGCTTGCAATCTTCGAGTTATAGGCCCAACTTTTCCATCACCAATTATGCGCCCATCAATCTTGACAACCTGACAATGAAATCAGTTGACTGCGTAAGTATCACTTATCACGAAGATGAAATGATTACAAAGTTCAAAAGGAACTGGCATCACATCTAAGTAAATTATCTCATTATTCTATAGTGCTTGTAACAATGGTGAAACTTGATGGCAGCAACAACCAATAATTAATTAATCTAAACGTTGAGGTGTCCTGATAAAATTTCAAAGTGAAATTGCCGGTGACATGTGCCATTTCCTTCAAACATTCACATGAACGAACCCTTTCAAAACTTGGCAGAGTTACTGAGTACGTTCTAAATTCGAAGAAAGACGTTCTAAATTTGAAGAAAGCCACACAGGCAGTTCCACGCTGGCTGAGTTAAACTCTGCAATGTCCAGACTCCAATGGCTCTCAGCTTATATCAATCAAGCTGAGCTTCACTGCCTCTCTAGGATGATTCTGGGCAACCAAGTGGCTTTGAGCCTCACTTGTGGTAGGTGATTTAAACTTGCAGTTCTGACTCGGTCTAAAACAATCGCAAGCCCAAGCAGTGGCAAATTTATATATATTAGTGCAATTTTACATCTTCAGGCTTCACCACTATTTTCATAGTAACGGCCTTCTCTTCTCTCTCTCTCTCTCTCTCTCTCTCTCTCTCTCTTTTCTTTTTTTTTTAATTTTATTTTATTTTTTATATCAATGATCATTTGGATCATCATGAAGTATGAACCTAAATTACGCAAAATAGAAATAAAAATCAGTTTTAAAAGAGTAGCTTTTCATACACAAACAAAAAACAAACTGAGCCTAGAGTATCAACCAGAGAGAAGGCCCAAACCAAGTCCTCTCCTACTACACCCAATCCAACTCTAGATTCTTAACCCTGGAATGACTTGAGTTCAAGCCGGATAAGTGACAAGTATGGAAAACATGGGACAAGCCAATGCGAATTTTGTAGAGTAAAAAGTAAACCGATCCCGTGCCAAAAAAAGCCAGCCCAAAATGACCCAAGGTCCTAGTTATACACCCCTGTATGCTATCACAGTTTCAAATTCACTATTTCAAGTCCAAGGAATTTACCGGGCTGAGTTCTCCCATTGTTCCTGTTGTCCATACCTGCAGGAAAAACATTCTTGTTGAAACTTCAAATGTAAAATGGCAAGCAAATCTCTTTACTAGCAGAAGTACGCCCATGAACTAGATTAATCAATTCAAAATCATATGTTGACTGTATATAATGGGCTTTCACATTCAATTGAAATAAAATCCCAATAAATTTAATATTTTTTATAGGCACATAAAGTGGTAATCATCCATTTAATGAATTTAAGTTGCATCCATGGAGCTGCTTTTTTCTGTTTTCGCCGGGGGGGATGGTTTGGTGTTGTTTGTAATGGAGCAAGAAAACAAACACTAAGAAATGATAACCAGTAGAAGAATCTTCACAGATAGTAGAAGTTGAACAAACAGAAGCCAAGACCAGAACAATGTTTGACCAATCTTTTAATGGGCAGACCGCAAGTACTGCACAAGTTGGAGAGAATCTGTGACAATCAGAACATGGCAGCATGCTCTCTAGAGAGCGAAAGAAAGCCCAAAAACCATAGCTTTTGTTTTGGTTTCCTATAAAATGAAAATGCAATGCCAAGCAAAAAAATAAAAATAAAAATATGCGATGGTTGTTTCAGGTGAAATTATTTGCACAATTGTACATATAATACCACATTTGTGGGAGAGCAACAATGTGTAGCATTGGGGAATGATGCACCTGGATCATGCGCCATGTGGTTGGACCTTACACGTGGGGCCCATGGAGAAGTATAGGTCTATTTAGGAGTTTATTATTTAACATTACTCTACTTTTATATTTTGGAAGTTATTAGGATTTTAGGACTAAAAGATGGTATTTACTCTATCTTCTCCTCCCCCTCCTCCTCCTCTCTCCATCTCTATCTGTCTATTATCGTATTCTTCTTTTCTTTCTTCTTTCCCTCTCCTTGTCTCCTCTCTTAAGGTTTCTTGCCTTCCGTGCCCCCCCCGCCGCCCTCCCCTCCTCTCTCATATGATTCTCTCTTAAA